>JABSTL010000145.1:0-72749 GCA_013759095.1 Fusarium sp. NRRL 29148
AGCTGATTGGACAATCAGAACTTTGATATACCTTAAGAGATAGTATTTAGCAATATATTATCTATCCATTGACTATACTCAACACTGTCTTTTCCCCAGACTTTTGTTAAAGAGAACCAATTTAATTCCATGTTTGTTAAGAGATCGCTGTGGATCGCGTCTGCCGATCTCCATTCCCCCCGGGGTCACTGTTTTCTCCACGCCAAGTTATTTTCTCACAGCCACAAGCTTGCTTGGCTTCTTGGCTACCTTGCCGGCCGGTGCTTTTGGATAAGTTCAAAGCCCAATCACTATCCTTGAATGACGATGCTCCGACTATATGCGCGAGGCCGCTGGGTAAATTGATTGCTCCTCGAGGGCCAAGAGTCCTGGCGATTGCCACACACAGGGAATCATCAAGCATTAAGAACCGTACCAGTGGCTCGTGATGGGTAAATTACCATGTTTCAGCCTAGAGATCGTTGGAAGACCGATTCTCTAGAGTGGATATTCGCGTAGCCTCCACACGTTGAAGCGCGTCAGAAATATACCTACCCTAGGGTTCGAGATATTGAAAGGTAGGATTACTTCACAGAGCTTGCCACTACCATACGAAAGTACTACGGCAATTACAAAATAATTGTTTTATTAAGAAAGAGAGTTTCTTTGTGTTTGTTCTCATATTTTATAGACACAATAGGTTTTCTGTCTTTGTATACTTTGAGTCCATTTTTGCATATTCCGAAGTCAATGTTTGCGTTGTGAAGCAGATTTGGGCCTAAGTCCAGCTATTGCAATCGCTTAACAGAGGCAGAATCCCTCCTATGTCAGTGAGCCTTGATACAATACGATCGGAAACCGGCGACATCGTCAGCTGAACGTCCTAACCCTCGCGGCGGAGTCACTTAAAGTCCGTCAGATCAGTCACGCTTGACCCAAAACCAGTGGATATCTCAGAATCTAGGCCTGGGGAATTTCGGCCCTCGGTTCCTGACCAAGGGCGGGTCGAGCTCAGGACAAGTCTTATTGAGTGGAGATACCATCGCGCAAAATAAAATTGGGTTCGGTGAGCGCCAAGGTCTTGGTCGACGGTTGAGAACTTGTGTTTGTCTCCAGTTTGGCTTGGCTCTGGGCTGTTCCGGGATCATTATGCGACGCGCAGGTTCTAGGCCGATATTTCAATCTGTCAACCGGCTAAACTTCATGCACATGACAGTGCCGCTAGGTGTAGCAGATCGTGGCTACTTCAGCTGATATGCCGAGAATAACTCGGGGATTGCATACTTTATTTTTAATATTCGGGTTTTGTGAGAGAAATCGCTTTGAATCGATCAGGAGAAGAATTGGGAGCAGGTCGTGATTGGCGGAGTGATTAAGGTTGTTTATTTACCCGCATTTACCCGTATTTAGCCAAATGTCACTCTAGGCCAAGACTGGAGAATATCCCCGAAGCCATCTGAGCAAAGAGTCACGGGTCATAATTCCGCACCACGAGGAATTCCATTCTCTTCGTTTTTTCGATGTTCAATGGCTCATCGAGAACAAGAATGCGGTCTTGGAAGATGGCGAATACTGGAGGCACAGCTCCATTGATGGCTGCCCCAAGGAGGCCTGGCAAGGCAACAGGCAAAATGGGAGCCCAGTCCCGTAAGCGTAAGCGTGAGCATCGGGGATGGCCATGATGTTATGTCAATCGCACGTTTGGACCCGACAATTCTAGACACAAGATCAGATCAGATGGCCAAAAAATCCGACAACAAAAAGACGATATTGTAGCATGGTGTTCCTCGCGAAAAACCCCCGTGGCGAGATGAGAGGGCCCCCTTTCGGTAACAGGCTAATAGCGAAAATCACCCCCATGGGCGGCTTAATCGCAGAGCCCCATTATAATAATTGCTTCACGGGGTGCTCCGTGCAACAACAGCAGTTAAGAAGAAGCACAGTGGAGTCAGGCTAACAGATCCCCCAGCTTGTGACTGTCGATTTCACTTCTCCATTGTTCATCCCTGCTAAAATGAGGGCGGCCCGGCCTCCATCTTGGCTAGACACTCATGAGTACCAAGACTTCCAAGACAGCCAAGGTGGAATAAGATCACCCATTCCGAACAAATGAGTGGAACCCGCACGTTAAGTGGACGCCTGGGCCTGCCATTTGATTCAATTGCTGTTTGTCTTTTTGCCTACTCGGTTGTTCCGTTCGATCTGGGGTCTGTCACCCGGTCCGCACGCCCGTCACATTTCAGATTTGTGTTCTGGCCTCACTCAACGCGTTTTCTATATCTATCTGGGATCTCCCCCCATTTTTCGTCACTCTTCCTCTCATTGTTCACCTCAACAGTAATCTGCTAAGCCACAGAGTGCTTCTGGCAGAGTAACAACAAACGACACTCTATTGTTACATTTTAATACCTGTAAACCCTCGATCGAGAAATCGTCATGGGCATCAAGGAAATCATCGGCCTCGGGGTCGACGAGAAGACGAAGAAGCTTCAGGAGGAAGCTCCCAAGTTCGAGCATGTTACTTGGTACAAGGACCCCGGTCTGAGGGTCTTGACCTTCTACGCGTGTGTTCTCTGCGTTTCTTCTATGGGAACTGGTTGGGATGGGTAAGCAATTCCCCGGATTTTGTGATTTCAATCACAGTCCACTGACTTGTTGTGCTTTTAGTATGTACATGGGTGTTGTTCAAAATTTTGACACCTGGAACGACTTCTTCGACAAGCCCGAGGGCAGCAGACTCGGTCTTTTAGTCGCTCTCTATCAAATCGGTTCCGTCGCTTCTATCCCTCTTGTCCCTGTCATCGCCGATCGCTGGGGTCGCCGCCCTTGTATCGCTCTCGGCTTCATCCTCATGGCTATCGGCGCTGGTCTCCAGGCTGGAGCTCCCGACTACGCTACCTACTCTGGTGGTCGTGTTCTTCTCGGTTTCGGCAACTCTTTTGCTCAGATTGCCTCTCCTATGCTTCTCACTGAGCTGTGCCATCCTCAGCACCGTGCTCGCTTCACTACTGTCTACAACTGTCTCTGGAACATGGGTTCTCTGCTTGTTTCTTGGACTTGCTTTGGAACTCACTACTGGGGTGGCGGCAACAGCGACTGGTCGTGGCGGTTCCCCGCTATTCTCCAGGGTGCTCCCGGTCTTGTTCAGCTCGTCATTCTCTGGTGTAAGTTGATCTTCTGATCGAATTGCTTATCAATCTTGCTAACGGAAATCCCCTAGGGATCCCTGAATCCCCTCGATTCCTAATCGCCAAGGACCGCCAGGACGAAGCCCTTCACATCCTCTCCAAGTACCACGCCAACGGCAACGAGAACCACCCAACTGTCCAGTTCGAGTACCGTGAGATTCGTGACACCATCAAGGCTGAGCAGCTCGCCAACAACAGCTCCCGCTATACCGACTTCTTCAAGACCAAGGGTAACCGCTACCGTCTCCTCGTCCTCTTCTCCCTCGGTCTCTTCTCCCAGTGGTCAGGAAACGGTGTTGTCTCCAACTACTCTGCTCGTCTCTACATCAACGCTGGTCTCGATAGCGAGAACGAGCGTCTCATCATCACCGCCGGAAAGACCATTCTCGATCTGTTTGTCTCTATTGGCTGCGCTCTCCTCGTCGAACGTCTGAACCGTCGCTTCTCCTTCCTCTTCGCCACTGGTGGCATGTGCCTGACTCTGCTCTTCTGGACTCTTACCTGCGGTCTCCACGAGCAGCACCAGGCTCCTGGCGCCAACAACGCCATGATCTTCCTTGTCTGGCTTCACGGTGTCTTTTACTCAACTTGTTGGTCTGGTCTCTTGATCGGTTACGCTGTCGAGATTCTCCCCTACTCTCTCCGTGCCAAGGGTCTGATGTTCCTCAACATTTCGGTCCAAATCGCTCTTCTGCTCAACAACTATCTCAACCCTCTGGCTTTCAAGGCCTGGCAAGCACCAGCCGTCCCCGAGGGCGAGAAGGAAACCGGTTACGGTGGCAACACCTGGAGACTCTACCTTATTTACACCATCTGGGTCGCTGGTGAAGTTCTCTTCATCTTCTTCATGTATGTCGAGACTCGTGGCCCTACGCTTGAGGAGTTGGCCAAGGTCATCGATGGTGATGACGCCGCTGTGGCTGATGTCGATCTTGAGCACGTTGAGAAGGAGGTTCTCAGCAAGGAGACCGAGAGAATTTCTTCTGATGACCAGGAGGTCCACCAAGTTGCTCCTAGCAAGGTCTAAGTAACGTCTTGTCACATTCACACGAAGAGGGCACCGCGATAGTTAGTAAGCGCGTGTCGGCCTGTCTACGATAATTGTTTTTGATCTAGTCTAATGAGCTAGCTGAATGAGTTTAATGTTATATCTTTATTGATGAAAAAAATCTATCCTTACCGACCCTTGTCATCCCTGCTCAGGTCTGACTGCTGCAAAACGATTATGCGCTATCGTCGCTGTGGTATATGGTACTACGGTTATGCTAAATAATTGAGAATCTTAGTGAGATAAAGACCAAGGTTACAGGGAGCAAGGAACCACTAACACAAAAAAGGGTTCGGTAAATAGACGAATTAGTGAGCATTCTCTATTAAGACAATTCACACTATTCTATTGCATACTATTAAATCAACAATATTTCTTGCCTCCCATATAGGGGTATCCCGCGGCCTAGCCATGGCCTCCCGACGCGCCCAGACCCCTGTAGATCAGATCATGTCTCCATACTTTGACGCTGTGATACAATAATAAGTCAATCAGAGGCCGCCAAAACGACCAGACCCCGGTAATGGTGCCTGGAGCACAGCCAGTTACGCGCATTCTCTTACCGCCCAGCTGCGAGAACCCACGTTGTCGTCAGAACCATCAGCTGAATGGCGCCGGCAGTTACTCAAGTCATTGTTCACATTGACGTCTCTTCATATTACGGATAGAAATGAGAGTGATGAGATAACTAGGACTTGATTAGTTATACAACTTGCAATGCCTTTGCAGGAATGCACCTTGATATTTGCCTATTAAATGAGTAGACAGGTAGGCAGGCAAGGCATAGCCACGCCTTTGCCGCAAGTCTGAGACATTTTTACATGGGGGTGCAGGTAGCCTTCCTTGTCACCCATGAAGAAGCATGACGTGTGCGTGTTGGTCGTGACCTTGCAGAAGAGATAAGTAACCCAGCTCAAGCTGTTGGTTCTGCCAATTCCCATTCCCAATTGAACTCTTTAATCTGCGATCTGATTATCAGCTGCTCTCCCGCGACGCCCATGACATCGAACGGGACCGAATTCGTTGGTTGGACACCATCCCCAGACGGAAGAGGTACCTACGATATTATAGTAACATGCCTAGTCACAACATTTTTATGCTGTTGGACCTCAGTTTATCCCAATATCCCGGCGCCCGGAGATGGCTTTTGGAGCTCCATTAGGGATAAACTTGGACTTGCGTGCTTGGGATTACTAGGACCTGAGTTTATTATAGTGTTGGCTATTGGGCAGAAGTCTTCGGCTCGGAGATCTGTTGTTGTATGTTGCGCTTTCATGACTAAGTGTTGTTCAGGACCAGGGAACTGATTGACTGCAGAAATTCAAGCAAGCGGGATATACACAATGGACCATTACACATGGCTTCTTCGCCGACATGGGTGGATTTGTACTTGCAGCAGACGATCTTCGCCGACCAATACCGCTCAACGCCGAACAGCTATTTTACCTGGTTAATAACTCATATGTTGAATTCCCCGACACTAGCGACCGGGAGCTCAAGGATAGGAACAAGTCAGATGGTTTAGCAAGGTCTGTCAATTTAGTTCACGCCTTTCCGGCGCTTTTGCTGATACTTACAGACTCATAACCCTATGGCAAGGGACTTGGTTCGTCATAACCTTTGTCGCGCGGCTGATCCAAGGACTCCATGTAACAACCATGGAACTCACAGCGGTCTCGTTCGTGATCATTCTATTTGGAACTGCATGGTGCTGGAAAGACAAGCCCTCTGACGTTGAGACGACTATTACTCTTCGATGCCTTACCACGATGGAAGATATATTGACTCGCGTAAGCAATAGATGCCCCGAGTAGGTAAAGAGCCAGGGCTGACATGTATACAGGAAGGACGCCAGCTAGATCAGCCTTACTACCAAACCCCTCTAGACTTCATCAGCAGAGACGAAACTGCGCTGAACCTCGCCTGGCAATACTACAACGAACTCTCACGCAAGATCCTCTTCTCCCCGTTCTCGCGGCGCGTCAAAGAAGTCCCATGGGACCGAAACCCTGGCGACATCTTCCTCCGAATGGACTTTGATCTCGAACTAGTCGGCGTCGCATTCATCTTTGTCTTCAGCGCCGTCTTCCTAGGTGCATGGAACTTCTCGTTCCCCAGCACTGTAGAGCGAGACTTTTGGCGCGTAGCTAGTGTTTACATGCTAGCTTACGGCATGTTTGGTGCGCTGTGGATGGAGCTGTGCATGTGGATCTTCATACCGCAGTATCGCCTCGCTGAAGGCCTTGAACTGAGCCTTGTTGAGCAAGCTCTTGATCAGAGACCGCATCCTGTTAGGAATTGGCACTATAGGTTTCAGAACTGGAGAAGAAGTAGGTTTAGCAAGATTAGACGTACTGGAGATTCTGATGGGGAAGGACTGACATCGCGACGACCGAAGAAGGGCATTTTTGCTTTTCTGAGCAGGACGTACAACATTTCGCAGGGCAGAGATCCACATTTGGGCGTTCAGGTCGGATTCTTGATCGTCACGTCTTTCTTGTGCGCCTCTTACTGTGTGTTTCGGTTGTTTATCTTTGTCGAAGATTTCATTGGGTTGAGAGAGTTGCCGCCAAGTGCGTACCAGACGGTAGAATGGGCTGAGTTCATCCCTCATATCTAGATGCGGCTCTTGTCAGAACCGGGCACCTGGCGATAGATAGACATTGGCTTGCCTTAAATCTCACGCTTAAATGGTACAGACTATATATTTACTTCAATGAAGTCTGTTAGGGCGACAACTATAGCTTGAACCATTCATGTCTAAGAGCCTCCTCTGCACTAATCCGCTCTTGAGGATCATAGTTGAACAACCGATACAGCAGGTCCGCCATCAATTTCTGTTCAGCTCCAGGAGTTTTCAATGACTTCTTAGGCCCGTCTTTGTACTTCTCGCCCGATTCGAAGATCTCGATTGGTTTGCTCAGCGCCACCTCGAGGGACCAGTCTTCTTCTTCACGAAGCCATTTCCCATCCACGTCAAAGTATTCCTCCCGCGCCTCCCACTTTGCCCACCAATCTTCTGGGAGTTTGCCGAAGAACCTTACCATCTCTGCCAGTAACTCATCCTTGTCGTAGATCATGTAGAACAGAGGGAGCTGTTCTCTAATTTCGAACAGTGTACAGCCCAGAGCCCAGAGATCGCAGGCTGGGCCGATCACATCAGGGCACTCCAAGAGGATCTCTGGTGGAAGATAGTTCTCGGGAATGCCGAGATCTTCTGGGGGTGATGAGAACTTGAAGGATTCGCCAAAGTCAATGACGCAAATCTCCTCTGTTAGGAATTCATTCCCAAGGCGAGAGATGTCTACTGGCGGTACAAGGTATTTCGGGCTAGATGCTGGGAGCTCTTCTCCTGATTCCGTCTGCACTTGAATTTCGTCAGGGCGCCCTAAGAGGCAGAGGAGCTCATCTTCAGCGAGGTGATCCAGGTTGCCCAACTTGACTAAAATATTAGATGGTCGGAAATCTAATAAATGCATGTTAGTAGTCGTACTAAGCCAAATTCAACACGCAAACTCGGGAAAGAACATACCTCCATGACAGATCTGATTCTTGTGTAGGAAGTCCAATGCTTGGGTAGTCTGGTAGGCAAATTTCCGCAAGATGGTAGCAGGGTCTTTCTCCAATCGCATCCATAATCGGGGCGACACACAAGGCCCTAGTGGTGGCAGTGTCAGGCACTGGTGGGTTCCATTTGGCCCGTCAACGGAGAATGAATCGAGTGGAGACGCGATGAACTGGGCGCCTGGCATCGATTGATCGAGCTCTGCTAAGCTGAAGTCAAGAATCTCGTCGGACTTGAGTTCACTGGCCATGACTTTGAGGGCAACATAACTTGTTTCTACTGAGTCTCGACAGAGCCACACTGTTCCGAAACCACCATGGCCGAGTTTGTGAATGACTCGATACCGATCTGATGGGCCAAGCACATCTCCAATATGTACTGGGTGATAGCCACCTTCCTGGTATTCCTCCAAGGGTTCCACGCCCTCCTTTGAGCCCTTGAGGTAAGTGCCCTGTGATGTTGCTGGGGCATGGTCCAGTTCATGATAATCGAATCCGATATCATCATCAAACTGATGTTGACCTCGCGTAGGTGAAGGGCTACGAGAACCCTCTGAGCCCATGATTTGGATGCGCCGCAATGTGCTGGGATGTGAAGAGCTGGGAGTGAAAGGGCTCTTGGTGGAAGTGTAAATGGAAAAGTGATTGTGAAATGGAGAGCCCAAAGTTGCAAGTGAGAAGCGATAGGTGGCGGTAGTCAACTGTGCATTGAGAGAGAGTTTGCGGCAGGTCATGTAATGGTAAAGTAGTCGCATGGATTTGTGTTGTTGTGAGAGAAAATCAGGCGCCAAGGCTAAGTGGAAAAAGTGACTCCACATGACCAAACCCCACTCAATTATTGCATATCGAGTAGGCGATTCGCCCATGATACCTCGCCGTATGCATGTTGGTTCTGCGATGTTGAGAACTGCACATCACTGCCCAATAGTATTTCTAGAAGACGCGCGCGCCCAAGAAAAAGTATCATGATTGGATATTATGAGTACCGTCACCAGAAGATTTACTCTCTTATGTGACAATATCTTGACTTCCATAACCAACATACTTTATACCTGGCACTGTGTTTCACCTTGCGGGCGGTAAAAACCAACATTGATGAGCAGTCAATTCTGCAAGGCGGGAAATGAAACAAGACCCTGTAAACCGACCGCTCAGAGGCTTTCATAACAAATTGGCGGGTTGAACCGCCAGTTCAAAGCCTCCTTTACTACGCAATGATAACCTCAAGTATACGCACTTCTTCGTAAGCTGGGATTAAAATAGCACGTTGACAGGGCTATATGTTGTTGGTTCACCACGGCTCAAAGATCATTTCCAGGTTGTCACTTGCCCTCAGGACTTGAACAAGAGGCATTTCATGCAGACTAGGATGCTCTGACATATTTCCTGGCTTTGCGAACCGGCCAACACCGTGTTTGTGATATCCAATGGCGAAACGATGCTATACATAGTAATTCATACTGAACCAACTGGCATTGCTGAAGTCAAGAAAGGCCTATAAAGTAATTGTCTATAAGACCTGAACTCCCAATTGCAATTCCAAAACCAAGTGCTACTGTCTGATCTAGCCAATAATCTTAAGACCAAAACGAACAACACTTTTGTACAATACCTAAATTACTTTGACTATACCTACAAGTCATGCCTTGCCATCCCGGAGACCATGTCCATCGCGAAGTTGGCGTTGGCACTACACAAGACCCTAAGGTCAAGACATACTGCTTGTTGTACCTACGCCATGTAGCTGACACTTTCACAGATCATGTGGCTTGTAGCCCCCCCTAAGAGTCAAACTCGAACTCTTGGTAACGAACAAGTTGCCAGGGACCTGGGACGCATTGGCTTCACGCATATTTGGATCAGGTATGGCACATCCCATAATGCCGGAAACAATTGAGTTCCGCGATCTATTTGGACTGTGACTAACTATTATAGGTCTTGTGACCACAGAACAACTCGAATATCTGTTGCGACTCGCTGGGGCAGGGGCAGACGTCGTCAGGTTGTGCATACTGACAACCACATCACGGTCTATTGCGGAAAATCGAGCAATGCCGATAGGCAAGGTGATGTATTTCTTCTTGTCGAGAGAGATGGCACCTGGCGAATCATGCGTGATTCAGAGCGTGCCCCAGCGCCAAACGGAAGACAAGGTCATGGTATCGAACTGTATCCCTATCCTTAGGAAGGAAGAGTGGCATACACTCATTGCTTCGGCTTGAATGGAAACATGTTGCGATACAGCAGGGACAGAATCCACATAGCGTGTAATATAAAGCATCTATTCTAAAGGAAAAAGCCACAGTCTTCTACAGAGACTCCAGAGCCTGTTTGGCCGCAGCTTCACCAGCAATGACAGCACCCTCCATAAACCCAGCCTAATAGCTCGACGCCTCAGTCCTAGTAAAATGAACCCCGCCTGCCGGCTTCGTCAGCGCCGCTCTAAACTGAGTCCAGACGTTCGGGGGAAACAATCCTGTATAACCACCTCTCGAAAACTCCTTATTATCCTATCTCTGAAGAACCTATGACTGGACCTCTCGAGCCTTGGGACTAAAGTATCTAATAAAGTCCTCTGTCATAGTAGCAAATATATCTTCTTTAGAGGCATCATCTAGTTATTGCATTTTATTGGCTTCTAGAAAACCCATTATTGCACTGAAGCTTGTATCTGGTAGGGAACTGTTGAAAGTGGATTGGGATACACCCTTGAGACTTGTGACTTTACTGCTGAGACCTTGATCGCGCTAGAATGGGGTTTTGTAGATTTTGATGACCTTCCTGATGGAACCTATTGGGACGCGCTGGTAGAGCTGGTCTTGTGTAGCAGGGAGAGGAGACTGGTAGACGATATGACCTGCCGGCGTAGGGGGATGGTGATGATGACCTTGTGTGCTTGAACGTGGAATGAATCGCCTACGATGAGGTAACTATGGTCATTTTGGAGAATCTGTGGAACAGGTGCCTTAAGGCGGACTCTATCACTACCAAGACGCTCAGCCAATTTGATAGTGATGTTCTGTGGTCTGCCCTTGATCCTCTCTTCCAGAGACCTATTCTTGACATTGGTTAACATCTCCATACGACCTTTCATTTCGGGGTCTCCAGTCTGTGCATCATTGATCACAACGCTCAGTGGTGAAACATTTTCGCCTTCCGCTGACATGACAGCTCTGTTTGTCATATTAATTATGCCTCGCGCTATGCAGTCACGCGTAAAGCCATTAAGCCATGAAGATAGCGTGAGACGATCCCATTCCTTTGCTTTAGGGTGCGTCTAAGGCTGATGCATGTCGATCTCACTCGTCATCTTATTAAACTGAACCGTTATATTGGCCAGAATCGCTATGTCCTCTTCAGATAGCGGTGGCAATCCCTGCTCCTTGACAGGATCATAAAGTAGAGGGCCCTGATTAGGTATTTACAAGAGAATGTTGCCTTCGATGTGTGTCGGGAACGTCTTGATGCCAAGCTTACTGGCAAGAGTATGAAGCTGTTTGTGGTTTTGCAGATAAATTCAGCTCTGGCTTTTACTTTGTGGCCATTTCCGTCTTTCACCTCTACGTCATAGACCTTTCTGCCGACTTGATCCTGGGCTTTGAGGACAAGCACTGATTTGCCTGCAGTGACGAGACCCTTGGCTGTAGCAAGGCCACTAAAGCCACCGCCAACGATAGCTACGTCCTCGGCTTGGAAAGCGATCTCACTGACGCTGCCACCATGTCCCTAGAGAGTTATTCATCAGTACATCAATTCCAATCCATCAATACGCCGTTCAGTTCCGTGCACGAAGTGTTGCCGCCACAAACCAGTCTCAAACCTATCTCCTTGTCTCGACAACAAACCGAGCTGATCTATCATTGGCTGGTCCACATGTGCAGAAAAATGGTCCCAATCGACACTTTGGACAACCCATACCGAGTTATGTATCTGCGCCTAGCTTCCGAAGGCGTCATTGTCACATCCAAGAGTCACATTGCAGTGTTACATGGTGTTTGTGCTGCTGCAGCGCATAAACTAAATACACTACGGCACGACAGGGCGAATACTCAATCAGCGTGGAATGCCCAAGTAGCACTGCAGAACCTGCAAGAGTCAATTTCACACTTAAAAGGCATGGATTATACCCCTGTTTTGGCGGCTATAGCGATGTGCATTATGCAGGATACCATGACGGGACATCCTCGGAGCTGGAGAGCCCATATACAAGCTGCGTTGAGGATAATAGTACAGGGGAAACTCTACCATGGTTTGGATCCGGGATCTGAACTGCACGTTGTGGTCCTGCAATGTCTGTGTCTCGTGGTGTTCGGTGATGTTGATACACAGTATGATCTTGCAGATATGGTGTCTCAACTCCCTATCACCGAAGACTATGTCTCCAAGCATCACAGCGTCACAAAAGATCTCGTGGGTATCATATCCCAAATCAACACGTTCTCGAAACAAGATTGTGTAAGAGACCTCGCTCTTATCGACCAGTTAGAACTTCAGATCTATCTCAAAGTCGGCCCGAGCACACAACACAATCAACTCCGCAGTGAAAACGTCAACTTTATCAGTCAACACTATGCCTCAGTCTGGCACTACGCAACAATAATACAATTCCAACGACGGATCCGCCACAAGCCACCCCAGCAGCTACAAGATGTTGCATCAGAAGCGTTGACTCATCTTGAAGTAGCTGAAGATGTCGCCACTGATCTCGATGGATGCATTGTTCTTTGGCCTTGTCTGGTTATTGCAAGTGAATGCTATGTCGAACAGCACAATATGCGTGCGCTGAACTGGTTTAAGAAAAAAAGACCGCCACGGATTTGTGAATGTTAGTCTGGCAAGCACAATTTGTCTCGAATACTGGAAATGGCGTGACAGGAAACCTTCTAGGACCTTGACTACATCAAGACTTTGTTCCCGGGACTGAGTATGATGTTGTTCCAGTATGAGAATAATTCGCCACAGCTTCTCTCCATCCATAAGGTCTGACCTTCAGGTAAACAGTAAACATCTATCAAGAGCCGAACCATAAAGCTGCTGCGGCAAGGCTTCGTTAGCATAGCACCGAGATTTCAATAAATTTGCATCGATATAGGATGGGTGCACATGCCAAACCCGCCCCGGAGACACCATCTTGTTATCCTCTTACTCTATCAGTTCCTGAAACTGTTTGACAACTTGGCTTGCGTCTGGCTGCATTGACCTTTGCTCCCCTTCCGACAGAGACTCAACCCACCCAGCTGCTACCGCGTCCCTCGCCTTATTCGTCTTCATAGACTGAATGCTCTTATAAATTCCCTGGGCCGGGTACGCCAGCAGTCCAAATGTTGCTAAGTTAATGTTAGCTGACATGTTCCAAAGAGCTCCAGGTACATTCAAAACTCACCACTGCCTGGTTTGGCGACCATGTTGAGAGACCCCTGCCCAAGGCCTCTGAAAAAGCCCAAGGTTCCCTCTTCTTTAGCTCCTTTCATTGGTTTTGTCACAATATCAGTTAAGCCTTCGTAAAACCCAATTCCAAAGTTCTAACCCATGTTAGTATAAATCTCCTGTGTTAAGTTGGATACGTACCTTCGCTGCAACTGTGCTACCGCTCTTCCAATCCGTTACAGGGCCATAATCCGCAACCTTCTCTCCGTACAGTCGTGGTGTGTTCCGGAATCCTTCCGCGAACGCCAACGGGACGTCTACGAGCGATCCCTTCACCACAGCTGTTGTCATACCCTGTAGAGCCTTTCCGCTTGCAACTGCTGTTGCTGTACCAGCTGAGCGACGAGTGCCATCTGGTCGAACGCGCTTTACGTCTTTGAAGGGATCGATAAACGCACCGCCTAGAGCAGAAGTAAAATCTGTCATGGTGCCTAGAACTGATGAGGCTCCAGCTGTTACAGGATCCCAGCGTTCGTTTTCGACGAGATATTCTCTTGGTCGAAGTCTGAATGTGTAAGTCAGTGCCATCAGTATTGCGTGCGTTGGTAAGAACTCACGGCTCAAAGTCTGTCAACTTGGCTTTTTTGGCATCTAATAGAATCTTCAAGGCTACATTTGACAGCCTAATATGACCCTTGCCACCCTTCTTCGACCTGGCCACGTACTGCCATTTAGCAGCGTTGTTAGGTATGAGCTCGCAAGTGAGGTTTGCCACGGGCAAATGGCGATGGAAAGAGTTGACTGCTGTGTTCACACCGCTCTCTTGTCCCATCTGTGTGGCAATCCTCTTCGCGGCAGCCTGGGCCTCCGGACTGAGGCAAAACTTGATTGCAGAACTCAGTTTGTCTACAGAAATACTCTTGTAGGCGATAGGTGATGGGCCTGCTCCGTTAGACGCAACGACGCTCCCCCAGAACGGCTGACTATGGAGAAGTTAGTGTGGTAGTCTGGATAAGTGGATAGAGATAACACTCACTCGCCGAAGAATGGTACGATGGTAGTTGGACGGCCATTAACGAGGCCACAAGCCGTAGTGCCTGCACCACCGTGGTGGACAACAGCAGCAACACGCTTGAACAACCACTCTGTCAGAGGTCAGGTAACAGACTGGTGAATTGCGGCGAACTACATACCGTGAGGGCAGTCACCCAAGTAGAAGACAGAGTCTGTGTTAGGATCATCTCCACCTAGCTTGCTCCAGCCACGAGATATAATCACTCTGACTCCCGTAGCCCGACACGACTCCTTGATGATGTTTGTTAGGGCTGTGGGGTCATCGATGACTATACTTCCAAAGCCGATATAAACTGGCGGTGGTCCCCTTGCCAGGAAATCTGCGAGGTCTTTGGGGGGAGTATAAGATGGTTCATCTCGCATGAAGAACCCGCAAATATCTAGTCAGGCCAGTTAATCCCCAGTACCGATCAATGTGTTTCTTGATGGAATCTTACCAATGCTCTCGCCCCAGTCACTTGGCTTAGGGACCAGGGCTGGTGACCAGCAATACGTATACGGTACTTTCATGAGACCAACAATGTCGGGCCCAACAGCGGCGGGTAATGGATCTAGATATAAGTCCTTAACTCTCCATGCGTTGATGACATCTCCAAGTCTATGACAGTTAGCGTAAGCACGGTAAAAGAATATCGGTATGGAGCTAACCCTTGCCAAGTCATCAGATCAACAACGCCGTAACTGAGATAATTGGAAGCCCTGGGATCCATGTTTTTAGACTGAATATTGGCCAGAGGATGAGGAAATGACCTCGTTGCTGTCCAGGGCATTGTGAACATCATGTGAAGAGGAATACCTAACGCCTGAGCGCAGTGGACGTGAGCGAAACTTGGCGGGTTTGCGATGATAGCATCGGCGACGAAAGGGCGATTTGATACGGGGTCTGGCTTGACACAAGAGCTCCAAAAGCCCCTTAGCATATCGTGGATCATGACACGCTTTCGGCCGATATCCCCTCCTCGAAGACTTTCCATGGAAGGAATCAACCCGGGATTTTTGACCATGTACTACAGCAACGCAATTAGCATCCGAGCGTTGGGAGACAGGTCAATAGTCATACGGCCATGAGATCTTCAGGGTCTCCGCCGACGGGATAGAATTCAAGACCAGATGAGCGAACGAAATCTGTAAAGGTATCATGAGTGGCTAATCGCACGCGATGACCGTATCGCTGGAGAGCGACGCCAAGGGCGATGAAGGGCTGAACGTCGCCTAATCTGATCAGTTCTGAAAGGAAATAAGAATGCCATAGGAGTCTACCTCGACTGCCGACAACTTGAATGACGACATTGAGAGCTGGACACGGCCCGGAGGGAGCTGCGGCAGGAAAACTGCTGGTTGGTTCAATGTCCTGGGCCTTGCCTGGAGGGAGAAGGCGATCGACTTCGTCAGGCTGCAGCGATGAGAATTCAATATCGACCTTTCCCTCGTCTTGGCGCAGTCAGCATCACGATACCCTCACAAGCACATAAAATGGTATCGTACCATTGACGCGCGACGTGCTAGCTAAGATTGACCCAGAGGAATGCAGCTCGTACGGAGGTGGTGCGCCCCAAGGAACGTCCAAGACATTGTCAGAGTCTTGCGCTTCGTTGACCTTGGACGGAGATTGAGATCTTGATTTCGACATGGTTTGATCGGATTTAGTATAGAACTCGGTAGATGGAGATGCAAGATATGGTAGGTAATATATAGCGAGTGGGGGAGCACTCAATGGGCTAGATAGACTAGTGTAGACTAATTTAGGTGGACAGTGGTCAAAGCTAAAACACCAAGATCAGGTACGGCACTAGGACACGCAACTCATGACAGCTTGGGGGCTTAGTAAACCTCGCTCTCGGAAAAGGAAGCGAATTTAGTAACGAATCATAGGATGCTGTGGGGAAAAGACCGAGAAATTCGTAACGCCTCCGCTGATCATGTCCTCGCAAAGGACGTGGCTTAGACCGGCCTTGGAGACTTTGGGGTTTAGCGCTTGATCTTAAGATCAAAGACCGACGGAGTACAAGGTCGCTGACAGTACAGTAAGCAATCCTGTGAAATAAGGGTCCATCATTCGTCCGACTTACGAGTTTTCAGCGAAAAATTACCAGATTTTCGCATTCGCATACTAAACATAGATGGGCAACGAAGTCATCACTAAGAAAGTCAGTAACGAGTTCTTGAGAATGAAATCTGACTCAAGACGGTAAATCTCTTTGAACCCCACTTTGTTGAGGTTTCGACTAAGAGAGCGAACCTCGTTCCTCGTTCAACATTTCAGCAACGAATCTCGTTCTTTATTAAAACCTCGTTCACGACACACGCTTCTTGGCCCTCCACCAAAACGGTCAAAGCTTAAATGAAAGGGCTCGGTTTGCTCCGTACAGTGGCTCATTGCATCATGCAAAAAACATCTTGAGATGGAGGATGTAATACCGATGTGCATGTATGAGTTTAGTTATAAGTAGAGATAGTCCCTTGTTTAACTAGATCTAATACATCACCTGTCACTAACATTTCTTATCTGTTCATATCTCTCTTTTCACTATTTTCCTTGTACTACTTATACATCCTAATGCTTCTCCAAGCTACAACTTCGCTGCTGCTTGTAGCCGGCTCAGCTCGCTGGACCGGTTGAAAGGGCGGACAAGAATGCAGTTATCTACGGCTCGAAAGAAACTGTATCTTTTTCATCTGATGGAAAGAACCCTCATATCATGAACCTCGATTATGGCGAGAATGTCGAAGGTCATCCAACCTTTGAGGTTGTATCTGCTACTGGTGATACCTCAGCTTTTGAGCTCACCTATGCCGAGTCCAAGTATGCCTTTAGCAGCTACCAAGTATGTACGTGCAGCGAGTGAACATTGTATCAATAGACTGACTCCTATTTAGAGCGACGGACCTCTTCCTCTAGCTGCTGCCATGGACACCTATCGCGTGAACCGATACATCATCTCCAAGCGCGAGACCATCAACAAGCGTCTTATCCAGGTCGCCTTCCGCTACCAGAAGCTGAACCTCTCTTCGCATGGAGAGCTGCGTCTCAGAGAGATCGGCGTGAAACCAACTGTTCACACTACGCCTCTCACCAAGCTCCCCGGTGGTTTTGAGTGCTCGGACGAGGACTCTAACCGTATTTGGCTCACGGGCGCGAGAACCGCTCAGCTTACCGAGATTCCCAAGAACACTATTCCAGACTTCTGGCAGGTTTCCAACGAAGGATCTCTTGTCGAGAGCTCTGCGCCTCAGGCCCTCGGCAGTGCTGCGGCTGCTCAGCTCACTATCTACCAGCTTGATTTCCAAGTCAAGCCTATCACTGGGGAGTTCAGCTTCTCCGTTCTGTCGGACACACTCAACGAAGCTATCCTCGTTGCGTGCGACGCCAAGACTGGCAAAGTCACAGCCGCGGGTGCTTCAAAGTCTGGCTTTATTCCGTCTTCTGCTAATGTCAAGGTTGGCGAGTGGATGTCTGTCCATGCCAAGGTGAACATGACCGAGATTTCCATTCTCGCCAACAACAAGACCGTTCTCGACTTTAGCCAGACGGACAAGTTTTACGGCTCGTTTGGCCTCGGTGCTCCTCTCGGTCACTCCGCTTATTTCCGCAACCTCAAGGCTGCGACTCTCGATGGGACTGAGATCTACTCTAACAACTTGACGGATCCTAGCTTCCTAAAGGACTTTTTCATGGGAACGAACCCTGCTGATACTATTGTTGATGGTTCCAGACGCGACCGAATTGCTTATACTGGTGATCTTGACGTTGCGCTTGGCTCGACCTACGCTAGCACCTACGGCAAGTCCTTCGTCGAGGGCTCTCTCGACCTCTTGGGCTCGTATCAGGTAACCCCCAGATTCTTCATCCCAACCGCCAAGATTCAACAGGAGCCCCTCAAAGACCTTCTCGGCGTTAACATCACTGGCCTCATTGGCTACTCTTTTAACTTCCTCAACGCACTTGCTAAGAACTATGAGATCTTGGGCGATAAAGATTTTGCTAGCGGTGGGCTCCTCGCACTACGGCTATGCTGGACAGGGCGCACTCCCAGTTGAAGAACGGTCTTTTCACTCTCGAAGACCCTGATTTCACTGGAGACTGGAACTACTACGATCCTCCTCAGATCGGCGAGAGCTCCAAGTTCAACGCGCTCTATGCTTACAGCTTGCAGCAGACCCAGTCTCTGCTCAAGGGCGCTGGCGTCAACACGACTGTTTACCAGACTCGCCTCGACAACCTGCGCAAGGCCATTCACTCTAACCTCTGGAATGAGCCCCTTCAAGCTTACGTTTTGTCCAACGAGATGACCACTGGCTTCGCCCAAGACGCCAACGGCCTCGCCATCCTCGCCGGGATTCCCCAGAGCCACAATATCTCCGCCAAATCTCTGCTTTCCACCATGAACGAGGAACTTCAGCTCAAGGCTGGACCTCTGGCCTTCAGCAGCGCTACCGCCGAGTCTGGTTTCTCTCAGAAGATCAGCCCTTACGCTTCCGCTTATCACCTCCACGCAGCCTTCGAGTCGGATGATGACGTTATTGTCAAACGCTTATTGAAGAGTCTTTGGGCTCCCATGGCAAACCCTGCCCATGCCAACTACACCAACTGCTTCTGGGAGACTCTTGACCCCGATGGTACACCTGGACTGGGTATAATCACCCCTCTCTGCCATGGTTGGGCTTCTGGACCTACTGCTGAGTTGAGCCGACACGTTCTGGGTGTTCAAGCTGTCGAACCTGGTTACAAGAAGTGGAATGTTAAGCCTCTAACTTTGGGTCTGGAGTGGGCTAAGGGCCGGGTTCCCACTGAGCATGGAAACGTCGAAGTTGATTGGAAGTTCAAGTCTGGTGTTCTGTAGATGACTGTTCGCGGACCCAAGAATGGTAACACAGAGGGAACCATATACCTCCCTCGACCTCTGCCTACTCCTCTTGAGAATAGTGTCATCAAGATGAATGGAAAGGTTGTCAAGGGCGACAGATTCACTGTACCTTCGGGACAGAAAATCACTGTCAAGTAGACCCACGCTTGATTTATGGGTCTTACAGTATAGTTGTTTGGTATGAGTATTGTATTGTAGGCTTCTTGCACATCTATCTCCTGATTTATCTTCGTAGACTACGCGGGACATAAGGATCGTTACTATTTAGATAAGAGAGCCATTAAATTGCTTAACCTTCTTGAGTGTAGATTTCTGAACACTTTGGGTCGACCCATTATGTGAAAAGTGCGAACCACTGACTTCTTCTGATTCTTACTCACAATGATCAGTATGGTCGCTCATCATCGCCTTTATTATGTTGCTTGTATGGATAATGCCCACCCAAATGATGGCGGCCGCAGTCCTTGGTCACCGGTATGAGGAGTCCTGTTCATTAGAATGAAGGAGACCCTTCTATATCCTTCATTTGCACTAATCGGTTGTGGCGTGCAGTTTGCCTATCTGTTTATTCTTTTGTGAACCATACAATTAACTTCTGAGATTGCACCTGGCATCAGCTTGTAGAGTCGTAATGCACTCCTCTGCACCCAGCATTCTTTCCACACACCAATTACTCAAAAGACCAGTTTTCCTGAATGAATCTCATTTCCTCTAGGTCGTCCGGGTAGATTGAGTCGCAATACGGATGCGAGGCGAGAAAAGTAGAGAATTCTTTAACAACGAAGCTGCTTAGCGCATCCTGTTCAAGGCTCGAGAGATGGGCCAGGAGAGCATTTCCCTGTAGGCAAAGATGATAGCAGAAAATTTCGTTTTCGCTCTGTGTCCTCTCAAGGAACTTCATTACTTCATGTTCTGCTATTGTCTCCAGTATCTCTTTGCCAGGGTCTGCACTTGTAGGTGATTCTGGACGCAGAAATCGTTCCACAGACAAAATCAGTTCGTTATACTGCTCTTCATAGTGTTGAGGTGCATTGAAAGTGTGCTTTAAGTCTTCCTGGGCCCTTGTCTCGCGGCATTTAACAGGATTTCGATTCCAACGCCAGGGACGCAGATCACTCGGGCTGAAGCTGATATTAATCCGGAAACTCTGTAAGAAGATACGTTTGAAATTAAACATATTCTGGAAGAGGAAGCCTTGTGGTTCATAGGCGATATTGCAAAAGCACTCGAATCGCAGAAAGCAGTCAACAAATATCCACGTCTCTCGGGGAGGCGCTTCGCGAAGCCCTCTGTCCGATCGACTCCATCTCGCTGTTCTCCATGTATTGAAGACATGGCGTATTTCCGGTATTAAACTTGTCGCCGCTCCCAGGATCAGCAGGTTGGACTCCCATTGAGGAGGCATTTTTATAATGTCGTGAGAAAGGACTGAGGCGAGGATGGGGTCAAGTTCATTTTCGAGGTCTGTTCTAGGCTCACCCTTCAGTCTGGCTCTCAATGTCCGAAGATGAGTTAAAAGAATTATCAACGGAATGGAAGCTGGATGGCCGTAGTATCTGCGAATACGTTTGAGGTGAGGCCTCAGGATAGACTCGTGATATTCTCCTAGAAATTGCCGCCTTACTGTTGGCGACGCTCCAGTGAGAGATAACAGCTCGTGTGGACTGAGGAACATCATAATTTGGATGTTCATTTCCATCGGAAGACGGCTAAAGCCGTCAATAGCCTCAGGAGTGGACTCTTGTTGTTGTGACATGATAGGGAGGATGCGAAAGAAGTTGACAAATAGAGCAAGGGTAATGTGTTGCCCCGTGTTTTAATACTAGAATAAATCAGCTTGTGACTCATCTGCAGAGGAATCGAGCTTTGACTCGTAGTTGAAAGTATGACGGGACGCGATAACTCTAAAGAGTGCTGTAAAGTTTCTCCTCGCAGCCATAAAGGCTATCGTGACTCATAACAAGTTCACTGTACCTTTCGGCCGGGCTTCCTATTAAATCCAGAACGTTTATAGTTAATGCTAGTCTATTCTCTCCCGCTTTATCCGTAACTTAAGCTAGATACGGTTTGCCATCCTTATATCCTAACTAATTCATACATGATACAAATGCTAGTTGATTATTTGGATGAGATATTGAAGATCGCGAACCACTCCTAGCCTCGTCTCGGCGCTTTCTTGAGTGTTGAGGCATACAGGTTACCCCGAATCTAATCAATCAAGTAGAACCAGGAGGTCTGGGATCTCAGGGCTCCAGGCACATGTGTACCAATGGTGAACGCCCTCCAGGAAGCAAGTTACTGGAACCTCCACTTCCGCCTAATAAGTACCATTTCGTCCAAGTCGGGATGGTATGCCATTTTGCGGTCAGGCTGGGAAGCGACCACAGAAGCATATGTATCAACAATGTAACTCTCCAGGCCTTCGGTATTAGAGATGAAAGGTGAACGAGGAGCATATTGCCTTGTAAAGCAAGGTGGCAGCAAAAATGTCTATCCTCACTCTGCTTCCTGTTGAGAAAGTCACAGATTTCAGACTGTTCTGTAGTAAGAGGTGGCCTCTTGCGGCGTCTTGTGCTCCGCGTTTGCTTTTCACGAAGTGATTTATCCACAGACGTGACGAGGTCTTCGAACCAATAATGGAATACACCGGGAGCCTGGAAGTTGAACTTTCTGACCCCATATGGGTCCCAGGTCATCCATCTATACGGCGCACGGCCTTGAATCGTTCGTCTGTACGACGGCGCAAGATCGCTTGGAATCTGAGCTTCACCCGCCATAAAGGGCCAAGAAAGATAGTTCTCAAGTTCCACATATATTAAGACAGAAACTCCTCAGGGTGATAAAAGATGCAGCAGAGGCATCCGAACCGTAGGAAGGATTCAGTGAATCTCCATGTCCTTATCACGCTCCTTTAGAGAATCGTTCTGCCGGTGACCGCGCCACCTACTAAATGAGTCCCTTAACTCTAGAATCATATCCGCGGCCATCACTAGTGCAGGGAGGTTTTACTCCCATCTTGACGGTATCTCCGTGAAGCGCAGCGAGAGGATCGAGTCAAATACAGGCCTGGGGTGATTCTCAACCACGTCTCTGGGTTTCCCCTTAACTTGTGACCGTAGTAATCGAGGACGAGCGAGAAGTTTCAGTAGTGGGATAGCTTCTGGATCGGCATAATGACGATAGAACCATGCGATGTGTGACCGGATAATAAAGGCGTGGTCTATATGAATGTCCCGCCAGGCTCCTAGAGAAGCACGAGTGAGAGAGAGCAAGTCATGGAGGGTACGTGACTCCATGATGAAAGCGTTTATCTCCAGCGGGAGATTGCCGAAGCGGTCGCGCAGCGGGGGAGTGGTCTCTTGTTGAGGCGGCATCTTGAATGGGATGGAAGAAAGCTGAGAGGGGCGAGAAGTAGCTTTCGTCGTCTGGTCGCAGTCTTTTTAAAAAAGAATTCATGACTCTTTTTACGTGCAACAGAATCACTTGACTCACCTTGGGGTGATAATGGGATGAAATAACATTAAAGTCTGTTATAGAGTTCATGCTCTCACCTGTAGAGAGGCTATCATTGGGCATTGAGCCGCAGGCTTAACTTACTTTTTATGGGCACCTTACAATTGATACGTATAGGTTGTTGACTCAAGGCTCTATAAAATTCAGAGTCTATTACGTATATTTAGTTCAACAAATATTCCCTCGCAGGAAAATTATTAGAGGATTATTGAAGGAGTTGGTTACGTCTCACATTACCCTGAACAGCCCCAAATCTCACCACTATAGTCTTCACACTTGTATGCAAGTTATTCAGTACATGGAGAGGAGTCAGAGTGGTCTCTACTGTCGCGTATTCCTTCCCGTATTTCCAAGCATGGAATGACTTCGTTTTCTCACTTCTTATCCCTGCAGGTCTTGGCAACGTCCGACGGCCCGCTCTGCGCAATTCACCAAAACCCTCTGCACCAGTAGCTATGCATCAATTTCGTTGGTCTATATCGCATGAGAACCCTTTTTATAATTGACGGAGTCTAATGAATTATCCTTGGGTGGTCGCTACTAGTAAAGCGTACCATCACTGATGACCAGAATCGGACTGCACTTAGTCTCAGGTCGCAGCTCCGCAGCCAAAAGCCGTCCAGACTTCCAGCTTCCAGCTTCCAACATCTGGAGAAGACTCAAACTGACTCCACGAGGTTCGTACTTCTCCTTGAGCATCATGTGCAGCTCATCTAGCAGCGCGACCGTCAGAGCACGCCACTCAACGATCACATCGTCAGAGGCTTCAAACTGCGGAAGCTCTTGTCCCGAGCTTTCCTTCCCAGCCTTCAAGTCGTCAGGCTTCAGCTTTAATACTCCGAGATCAACGAACAATCCACCGTTTCGGTACTCGGGCAGTCCAGTCCCGAGATGCATGTTCTTCCAGGTGAAGCCTAGCTGTCTTTCGAAGATGACCGAGAGCGAGTAGGCCAACCATTGGGTGAGTTTGTGAAAAGGTTGAATCCTATTCTTGGGGTCTTTGTCGCCCTTGCTGTCAGCGATTTCGGCGAGTAGTTCGAGAGGCCAAGCATCTCCAATGGGATGGCCGTTAAAGACAGTGCGGTTTCCGGGCCACGAAGGAATAAGGAGGTCCTGCAAGCAGAACCAGAGCTGCTCATAGTCAAGAGTCTTGGATCCGGAGGCCTTAGATGTGAGGTAGTCTAAAAGATCACGTCAGCCTTGAATATTCACTATCTGTTTGTGCTTACTCACCGACTAAGTTTCCGGGACGGCCCAGCTCTCCGAAGACTCCAGGGTGCTTCAATAAATTGGAGCCAACAGCTTGAAGTAGCTTCACACGCGATGAAACTCCAACCATAGGATTCTCAGAGGATACCTGGAAGTGCTGCTCAAAGCTGCTGTCTTGCAGCTCGATCAAGCCCTTACCTAGTGCAAACAATTAGCCCAAGAAAGCAAAAACCCTGCATGAGACATACCATCGACCTTCGCCTTTACGGAACCATCGGAACTGAAAGATCCAGCTGTAAACATGTGAAGCGACGCTACAGCAATACCCTCACTTCTAACTACGACTTGTCCAGTCTCAGGCTCTTTGAAGCGCCAGACATCGCCGGCTCCAGCATCGAGAAGAACCGACACAAAGAACAGATCGACCAAGCGTCGAGTGATCTCAGTCTGATCAACAACGTCTTCGCTTGACCATCGCTTCACGAGGGCATCGACGCGTGCGACGTCACCAACCTCGAAATGCTGCCAGCGACCGTGAGGGGGAATGGTATCATACTTGTCAGGACCAAAGTCACGCTAGACAATGATCGTATTAGCTCTGACAATATTTCTAACAATTTTGTATTGCTTACATCGATGACTTTGGATACGTAATCAGCGACCGCTCCCATCCGGCCTTCATCGTAGTCAAAGTGCTTCAGGTTCCCTTGCTTTGCTGATTCAAAGACCTTGGAAGCTTGGTCTCGGACCGCTTGGAGAGAGAGCAGGTACTTGAGATCGCTACCCATTTTGAAGTAATTGAAGTTTTAGAGTGTTTGTTTTGTAATGCTTTGCTTTGTTGTTGTCGTAGTTGGTTTAAATGTTGCTGATAAGATATGACAGATAACAAACAACCTTCGGCGGACTCCGAAAAGGCGGGGTTACAGTTGTCAGCGTGTTACAGGGCGGGCCAAGCACTATCCAATGACTTCATCTGTCTCGCTCCACTGAACAACAACAATGTCTCAGGCTCGACAACGATTGCACATGTGATTTCATGTGAAGTGGTTCGGAATGATCCCTTACTATCGCTTGCATAGGCTTTGAGAGTTTGTTCATAAGAGAACCCGGTATCAGTGTCGCTCTCAACATTTCGACTGCAAAATGTCGGGAACTGAACGCATCACTGTCTCACTATCGATTTTGTGCAACTGGGCCACGTCATACTGGCGGTCTAGATGCAGCAAGCCAGAAAACCTCGACGCGTTGTTAGAGAAATGCAAGATCGAACGGGAGAATAGAGGCATGTAGTTTAGGGAGTAATTAAATAGGCATCAAGTAACTGTAGAAGGACTATCTCAATCTCAGGGTCCAAGAACGATAACCTTACCCTACAATGCAAGGTTCGCCTAATAAAGCCAAATCAGACCATTATCTCAGCGGTATTTGAGATGTTACAGTAACTGTTCTAATCCAAATGGTTAACAGTTGGTCCAACCTTTTCCGATACATAGTCGCTCTCGAGTGCAAATTCTGATAGGCCATTAGCAAGTTCATTCCAGAAACAATTGACCAAGGGCGAATACGTACGGTCGGCTTTGGTGTATTTGAACTTCCTAGCTGGTACGCGATTCTCAAACAGAATGTCGATCTCACCAAAGGTACGGTCCTTTGTCTCAGGGAGACGGAACCAGCACCAGAGGAGACAGAGCGCATTGGTTCCGGCATAGAAAAGACCTGTCTTCGCACCCCATCCCCAGCCTGGACTTGTTGTTAGTTTGTCTCACATGATTATCATCTTCCCTTGCAGACGAACTTACCGGACGCCGAGATCATCCTTGGGGTAACAGAGTTGTTGAAGATGGCAGTAAGGTTATACACGAACCTCCCAATGACAATAGTCTTATACCTAAGCCGTCCTGAAGGAGTCTCAGCGACAATAGGATAGCACACCGGCCCAATAGTAATCATGTTGCAAAGAGTCGACACCACAAACAGTAGACCAACAGCAAGATAAGCGTCTTTACTGGTGGACCATCCGAGAGCACCGATAGCAATGAGGCAGCAGAACATAAACACAAGACCACTCATGTAAATAGTCGCGCGACCGAATCGAGGGAAGAGAACCCAGCAGATCATACCGCCGATGATGTAGCATGCTGAAAGGGAGATGTTGAGGTTGAATGACTGGACTTGGGACCAGCCTGCGGCTTGGAGGAAGACGACGACGAAGCCGAGAATGGCGTTTCCGCAGAGGATTTGGGCGGCCCAGACAACGCAGTTCTGTAAACAAGTCAGTTGGCATGAAGCGACAGAATAGGTAATAAAGGTTTTTACAATTTCAGTACGACGCAAGTTGGTTCCCTTGAAGCACTCAAGAATAGAAGCTCCACCTGTCTCAGCCTTTTCCAAAGCAGTGGTATGCTGGATGTAAGCCAAGCTCGCCTCAATCTCTCCCTCTCTATCTCCATCGTCTGAGGCAAGTCGTCGGAGGGAAGTCTTAGCGAGCTCGAGCTTACCGCGACGGACAGCGTTCCATGGAGATTCGGGAGCGAAGTACGCGACGAAGAATAATGGTACTGGCCAGACCCATTGGAGGTAGAAGGGCAACTTCCAGGCCAAGTTACCCTCGATGTTAAGGCATGCTCGGACAACGCCTGATGAGATTAGGATGCCGAGACCCCAGCACATGCAGACCCAGGCAGTGACGTATGGACGGAGGATGGTGGGGACGACTTCGCAGGCGTATGTAGTAGACAGGGTCTGCCAGAGGAATCCATTAGTAAAGCTTCATGAAGTAGAAGTGATTGCACGTACCTGGAAAACACCCCAAGCAACACCGCAAAGTGCTTCGCCAAACGCCAGGACAGACAGCGACGGCGCAAAGGCAAGAATGAAGATAGTACCGACAAGATACGCCATGAAGACCATCATTGTGGTCCGAGCACCGAACTTATCTTGCGCCCATGCATTGACCAAAAGACCAGCCAATTGTCCTACCTGCGACGAGTTGGAGAGACCCGACTGCCAAGCGGGTGAGATGACCTTCTTGCCCTCCTTAGCGCTGTACTCGCCAAAGTGGTCTTGGAACTGGGTTAGGCCGTAGAAGGATCCGAGCTGTCAGAGGCAGAGGTTAACCTAGGCTAGAGAGAGGGTTCCAATTGGGGACACAATACATACCATGACCAAGTCATAGCCTTCCATGACCAGGCTGATGGACAGGACCAATGACCATAGTACAGCCTTTCTGTACTTCTTGAGGGCTTGGCGAATGGTAAGATCTCTATCGGCGGCGTTTCCATCTTGAGCGCGCTGAATGAGCTCGATGGTATGAGGATCGCCGAGGTCAAGACCCTCGAGCGTGTGCTTGTTCACGACGATGTTGTCGGCACCCATGGCTGCGGCGTGAAGTTGACAATGAAAAAAATAATCTACCGCTGCTGGAGATTTGTCAATGTCGAGAATGCCTGCTGCTGATCCTTCTTGTTCAGCATGAGGGGTCGGCATCTCCCTTATAAGTTATGTTCCTGTCAGTGTCAACCCCATGGGGAACTGAACAGGTACGTAGTGCGGAGAAGCACCTAGCCTGGACCCCATTTGACAGAACATGGTACCACAACTACTGAAGAAACACGGAATCATGTTAGCAGAACCAATTGGCGTCTTTCCCAGGTCAAGCCTCGTCAACCATCCCACCGGAAATTGGAGGTGACAGGCTGTCCCACCGCGAACTTTATTCCAAGACGGTCCTCCCACCGGAGACGCGTCTCCTTATGACCGACAATTGTAGAATAGTTTAAGTAGTTTTATTCAGCCATATCAGAGGAGGTATTGCGCGCTACGTAAGTCATACTACTTCTGCATGATTTCGAGCAATGCTGCAACCCGCGCGACTAAATCAATCTTCTCACCGTCTGATGCTGGGGCTGCTGTCGCCATCTCCTTTTTCTTTTTTCTGGTCATATTAAAAACGAGTGGGCCTTATCTATGGGAACAAACGGGTATCTCATGGCCTGGAGGGCGGAAGGCTGATTGACGAAGTCATCTTCATCATTGATAGAAAACTTGCGGCACAAGAGGGGATGAGAGCACCGATCTGTTTGCCATCATTCAATAGAGTAGGCTAAAGGCAGTGCGACTATAATATGACGAGATAAAATGGATCCAATTACTTAGTATCAACTAATCTTCCTCCAACTTCTTCTGCTTGAAATCTTGCGACTCATGCTCAACCGCCGTGGCATGACCATCGAACACAGCAGCGATAGCTTCGAGACTCGGTCCCTTGGTTTCGACAAAGAACTTCCAAACAACAGCAAGCTCGATAGCAAGCCAAGCCACATAAACAAAGTAGTACTTCCACGCCAGTGCTTGAAGACCGATAGGGTTGACCAGGGTGTTGATAAAGCCAGCCGCCTTTCCGAAGAACATGAGGAGCGAGAAGCCCTTGGCACGAATTGGATATGGAAGGATCTCGACAGGATACGAGTAGAGGAGGGCATTAAAAGCCAAGTTGTAGAAGAAGTAGAAGAGGAAGAGCATAGCGATAACAGCTTTTCCTGCGGCGGTGTTGTGGTCTTCATTGAAGAGACCGGCGCAAAGGGTCTGAGATGCGAAAATGCCGAGCATACCTCCTACAGAAATGAGGAACTGAGTTCGGCGCTTCATGTAAGCGGTGAGGAAGGCTGAAGCCACTGAGGTGAGCCAGTTGAAGATCATGAGGCAGCCGTTGAGAATGTTGCGCTCTCGAGCATCGGTGACACCAACTGTTTCCAGGACACGAACGAGATAGTAAGAGACCAGACCGTTGCCAGACCACTGACTGAACAAACCAAGACAGACCAGGATAAAGACTCGCTTTCTGTTGCCGGGCGATGTCAAGAGGTCCTTCCAGCCTGTCTCATTGCTGACCTCAGCTTCAATAACATTTCGCATCTGGATAAACTCAAGCTTGACAAGCTCATCGTCCTCATTGCCGTTGGCATGCCACTTGACCAAGACAGCCTTTGCATCTTCACTGCGGCCATTCGCAATGAGCCAACGAGGAGACTCAGGAAGGAGAAAGACGCATGTGATGGGAAGCATAGCTGGAGCAGCCTGTAGAAGAGAGGGGATTCTCCACGCCCATTCACTGGGAATGCTAAAGGTTCCAAAGGTCACCCAAGCAGCGAGGATAGCACCGATATACCAAGATGTCTGATATAGAGATGTGATGACTTGTCGTTCTTTCGGGTGGGCGAGTTCTCCGATGAGCATGGGGGCGTAGGCGTTTGCGAAGACGAGACCGAAGCCGATGATGAAGCGGGAGATGAGAAACATGGCGACTAAACAGGAATTAGATGAGTAGTTCGTCATTCGAGGAGAGGTACTTACAGTGAACAGAAGCACCTTGGATGACTGCGCCGATGATCATGATCACAGCACCGACAAAGATACCCATTCGTCGTCCCCAGCGATCGCCGACCAAGCTGATAAACGGCGTCGCGACAACGCATCCGAGAGGGAGGATGGCAGACATGATACCAAGCAGTGCACCACGAGGTTGACCAAAGTCTAGGAGCTTTTGTCAGTGATAATTTCAAGAGCAGGCCTAAAACGGTAGTGCACTGACAGTTATCCCAAGAAGGCACAGCTTGAAGACCAGACATCATACTCCCGTCGAATCCCAGAGTGATAGCAGCTGCCAGGCACGTTGGGATGATGAGGAGATAGAGACGCAAAAGATTCTTGTTCTGGTAGAATGGAGGCGCGACGGCAACGAGCTCCTGAATTCTCTGATCGAGATTAAGGATCTGCTCGTCGACGACATGGTCTGCCTTCTCCGCCCTAGCGACGTCCGTTTTGACTTCGAAACTCTTCTTGCCCATGTTGTGATCAATTTGGAATTAATGAAAGAGAAGGTGACTGGTGTTTGATGAAGGGACTGATAGTGCTCCAAGCTGATGATGTGCAACACCTCGACCTTTAATATACGCATCTACCTGCTCGCTCACTGTTCGTTACTCCTCCTCATAACACCATAGGCCCCTGTGAATTCGCAACCGTGCTGTATTGCGGGTCCCTGAGAAAAAAGGTCTCTTTGACTGAACGACCCCACGGAGCTGGTCCAATGTCACCTCAGCTCTACAGCCCGGGAACTTGGAAGCGAAGCGAAGCCTTGGAGAGGAGCAGGTTTTCGGGTGATGCCGGTTGTTAACATGACTCGAGCAACGGATGCTTCGCGTGCGTGCAAATTTCCCCTCAAGCCTAAAAAACCAACCAAGCCCAAAGTGCACTACCTAGCTAAGCCTATTCCCTCTTATTATACCAATACCTGTCAATGCTGTCACTACCTAACCCGACCAACAGCTCGGCAATATTCCCATCATGACTGCCACCAACGACCTCATCTCTAATCTCACTGTTGAGGAGAAAGTGAGTCTTTTGGCAGCTGTCGACTGGTGGCGCACACCAACTATCAAACGAGATGACGTCTTCATTCCTCACATCAAAATGTCCGATGGTCCCAACGGCGCTCGCGGGGAGAGCTACGTGAGCGGCATCACAGCAGCTTGTTTTCCCTGCTCGACCGCCGTCGGCGCAACATTCGACCAAGATCTCGCATACCAACTCGGCAAAGAGATCGCAAAAGAGACCAAGACAAAATCTGCCAATGTTCTTCTCGCGCCGACTATGAACATCATCAGATCTCCGCTCGGCGGGAGAAACTACGAGACTTACTCTGAGGATCCGTACGTCGTTGGGACTTTGGCATCGGCGTTTGTTCGTGGTTGTCAGAGCGAGGGCATAGCAGCTACGCCGAAGCATTTCGTCGCCAATGAATCTGAAAAGTCAAGGACTAAGATGACGTCTAACATTGATCGTCAGACCTTGCGGGAGATTTACATGCTTCCCTTCCAGCTGGTGATGCGCGATTCAGATCCCTGGTGTTTCATGACTTCATACAATCGTCTCAACAGAGTGTATTGTGCAGAAGATCACTGGCTATTGGAAGAAGTGCTGCGCAAAGAATGGGGTTTCTCAGGTCTTGTTGTTTCAGATTGGATGGGGACGTACTCAACTGCTCAGGCGCTCAACTCTGGTCTGGATCTAGAGATGCCAGGTCCGACGAGATGGCGAGGCGATAAGCTTTTGAGAGAGATTGAAGCTGGAAATGTTACCGTCGAGACTCTTGATAAGAGTGTCAGTAGGGTCATTGAACTTGCGCGAAAGACTGGCCGCTTTGAAGATCCAGTTGAGAAGCCCGAGCGGTCAGTGGAAGACCCAGAGAGACTTGAGTTCATCGCCTCCATCGCAGCAGATGGAATGGTTCTTCTCAAGAACGACAACAGCACCTTGCCACTACCTTCGAAAGCTTCAGTTGCCGTTATAGGTCACCATGCCCTTCATCCCAGTATCGGCGGCGGAGGCAGCGCAAAGGTCTTGGCTCAGCACATCATCTCGCCTCTTGAGGGTCTAAAAGCCCAAGGCGTCGACTGCCTTCATGCACCCGGCGTTCCAGTTTTTGGTGCTCTACCACACGCAGAGCCTGAGACTATTTCTCCCGTTCAGTTGCGGTGGTTCAACAGCTCGGTAGTCGGTGAGAATGTCGCTCATGAGCAGACCATCTCATTGCCCGAGTACATGATCAAGGAAGCCTGGCCTACTTATCTAAACAAGGAGTACTCCACTAGCATGTCTTTTACTCTACGCCCAGTAACAAGTGAGAGTCATGTGTTCTCCGTCATCACAACTGGAAAGGCAGATGTGTTTGTCAATGGTGAAAAGGTCTTCCATCGTCCACAAGAGCCAGTCCTTCTTCCCGAGTCCTTTTACTTTTACAAGGCCAAGATCGAGCGACGCTTCACCCTTGACATGACAGCTGGTCAAGAATACGAGATCGAGTTGCACTCTTGGGCGACTGATCCAGAGGTTCTTTCCAAGATTGGAGGAACCATGTTTCAAGGCGCTAGTCTTCGCTTCATGGAGCACGTCGACATCCCTGGTGCTATTCAACATGCTGCAGACATCGCTGCGTCTTCTGATGTGGCGGTTGTCTTTGTTGGCACGACTAATGAACTTGAGTCTGAGGGTTATGATCGCGATACGATGGATTTGACATCTGATCAGTACACTTTGATCAACGCAGTGGCAGCTCGCAATCCTCGCATAGTCGTCGTCAATCTTTCAGGATCCCCCGTCACAGTACCTCCCTTCATCGACCAGGTCCCCTGCTTTCTCCAAGCCTGGTTCGCAGGTCAAGAGTGCGGCCATGCCATCGCCCGCGTTCTGCTCGGACAGGTGAACCCCTCGGGTCGACTGCCAATGTCATGGCCCAAGAGAAATGAGGATAACCCAGCTTACGGAAACTTCCCCTGTGATGATAATCTGGAGCTTAACTATGAGGAGCGTCTGAAGGTTGGGTACCGCTTTTACGATGATAAGGGTGCACCAGAGCCTCAGTTTCACTTTGGCGAGGGGCTTTCGTACACGACGTTTGAGTTGGCTGGACCTATCAGTACGAACTTCAAGTTCGGTAGCCCGGACACAACGGAGACTTCACTTGTGTTGGAAGTGAAAAACACGGGGCAAATGAATGGTAAGCAAGTGGTACAGTTGTATGTGACTCCTCCGCCATGTGACGGGAATCCACGACCGGTCAAGGATCTCAGATCGTACTGCAAAGTATCTGTCTCGGCTGGTCAAGCAGAACAAGTTAGGTTTCGTCTGGACAAGTACGCTTTCAGCTACTTCGATGCTGCCCTGGGTAAGTGGAAGATACCCCAGGGCGAATTCCTTCTTCACGTCTGCTTCAGCTCAGCAGAAACACTCCAAACCATCAGCGTCACGAATCCGGAGACGCAATACTGGACAGGGGTTTGAAACAGTTCAAGTTGGTTTTATGCGGCTAGTAGTCACAATAGTTAAGCTAGTCCACCGGGTAGAGGAAATATGAACTCGTCTCCAAATCCGAGACCACCGTAAGTTGGCATACCGCCGTCAAGACTCCAGTCCCAATTGTCATTAAACAGCGATGCCATGAAATCAACGGGTTCTGTTTGCCCCTCTGTCGCTTGAGGTAAAGAACCATCACCGCTCTCACCTTGGGGACTGACAGGCGCTCCGGGAGATGGTGCCCCAGATGGAACCGTAGAGTTGCGCATGGCTTGGTAGGCATTAGCGTCAGGGTCTTGGTGGTTCAAGTGTAGCATTACGTACAGAAGTAAGCAGACCGCGCTTGGTCTTTCAAAAGTTGTAGATGATCCAAGTATCCCCTCGCGCGGGCATTTTCCCTGCCAATATCCCGGAGAAGTATGGTAGTGTTCTCCCAAGTAGCGTCGAGCTGCTGCTGGTTGAAGTGCGTACCTGCTCCAGCCTGGGCACACTCGGCGAGGATGATTATGCCACCGCATGTCATGAGATCTAGACGAGTAACATGTCAGCAGCACAGCCATAACGACAGTAGAAACTTGCCATACAAAAGAATCTAAACCACCATGCTCCTGTCGCCTCCATTTCCCACGCGGCCCGCAGGGATGCCGATAGTTCGTAAGCAACCTGAACACACGTCGTGGCGCACTGAGCCTGAAAAGCACCCTGAAGAGTGTTGGCTTCGATGCCAGCCTCGTCCACGCCGGATCCCACGCCCCGGCGTTGCCGTGGTCGCCTTGCTGCAGCGCAGAACGAACTGAAACTAGGCCTGTAAAGCAACAGTCTCAAATGAAGGAACCTGGCATGAAGCACATTTGTTTGTCGCTTCAGAACATGGCCTCTGGCGCCTTGATGCCTTGCTGCGTCGACATCCCACCATCTTAGGTCCTTCACCAAAGAACCTTTGAAGTCTTCGAGCAGACCCTCAAGACGGACAAGGGCGCTGAAGTCAGAGGATGGACTTGGCCAGTAGATCGAAGAGAGGATCTTGCCGAGAATCTTTGCGAGTCGTATGTTCTCAACTACGAAAAGGTTCTGCGATACTGTTCCTTCTGGTTGGAGGTATGAGGTGTTACCGGGGCAGATGAACTCGTCGTCGACTGCAGCGGGAACGCAAACGCCCTCTGTTACTTGCAGAACAGGTGGCCTTCCTAAAGTCATGCAGACGGCCCTGCGATAGTGTTAGTCAGTTACCAGTACGTGACCTCATCGACTATGAACTAACATCTCCAGATGCAAGCATCCATACCAAACCCGACGACGCACTTCATTCTCCATGGCAGATCTCTGATCAGCATGCCTGTCTGTGTGTAGACCCAGCCCCACAGCGGTGCGACACGCCAGGCCGACGGTGTTGTAACACCTTATGGGATGCTCACTCGAGTGCGCGTAGTCGCCCGCCAGGAGCAACGCCTGCACATGTGACAAGTCGCCTTTGTCAAGGACTTCCATCTGCAGCAAGCTTCTCATTCTCGAGCTGAACAGTGCCGAGGCAGATTCCTTGTCCGGAAGATCCGAAAGCTCGCATCCCAGGGCAAACATGGCGTTCAGGGCGCAAAAGAAGGTGGTCTCGGGGCACTGGTCTCCCCCCAGGCCAATATCGCCGGTCTGGCCCACGTCCGCCCCCGGATAACCCCCCGGGGTCCATAACGACTCGTACCTTTTTTTGAAACAAGTAGAATGCGTCCAGGGATAAAAGATGTGTACATTGTCGAAGTAGAGATTCAGAAACTTATCGGCTACTTGTCTTGGCGGCAATGCAAATTCGGCTGTTAGAAGTGACGTCGCGGAACTCCGGTCCCGATTCCGAGGCGGTGCGGTTGACCGGCGACGGTCCGGGTGCGGAACCTCTCGGAGAAGGGAGTGGACGGAGGATTGACCAAAGAATTCGTCTTCTTGACGGTCCAGAGTCAGCGTTGTAGCGCCCATAGTACTCACGGGGCTTGGGCCGTTTGTTGTGGCTTGGATTGTACCGCCAGGTCTGCCTCTCGGGCTATTCGGGGTGAGTTCTGCATCTTGGCGGAGCTGATCGATCACCGATTGCATGTCCTGCACTTGTTTCTGCAGTGATGCAATGTATCTAAAGATGCCATCAATGAAGAAACACTAATTCAATTGGATATGACTTACTCTTGCTCACTAAGCTGCTTTGCCGTGCCGGCAATAACGGCGTAAACGCATCGCGCACCTGGTTCCCCTCTCTTTCTGCAGGGATTACAAACGGGCTTCGATCCATCGCATTTGATTTTCCGCTCTCGGCAAGCATCGCATGCCAATGCGACTCTCTTCCGCTTGGCAGGCCGAACTACTATCTCCTCTTCTTGTGTTTGCGGAATGTCCATTGCGAAGACAGGAGCGGGGGGGATTGATGAAGCCGAGTGAGGGGAGGGTCTGCCTTTTTCACGGGCTGTACCCGGTGTTTTTCGGGTGGGATGGTATGAGGAGCGGGAAGTATCCGTTGAACACTATGCGCGTTTGGGTTAGACAGTTGCAGTGGTCTACCCGGGACTTATAATCGGCTCGTTCACAGCCAAAATCACCATAAAGAGTCTCGTCGAATGATTCTTGGTGCTGATTCGTTTTCTTGATTCAGTCTAATCCACTTTTATCATGCTCAAGACATCATATCGCGTCCTGCCATTGTGCTTGACCAGACCTACATCACAATGCGTAGTCGGGCTGACAGTCAACCATGCATCTCAAATCACCCGACAAATCAGCGCTGGGAAATCAGAGACCAATGGCAAAAGTCGGACACAGGAACAGCCAAGGAGGCCAGTATTCCTTGCCTCAGCATTATCTGCAACAGCAACGACGATCGGAGGAACATTGTTATACACGGCAGTAAGCCACGAGAAGCAAGAAGACGATGAGCCCCACTACGCAAGTCGAGCAGAGATGGAACTGGTATGACAATAACAACAACAACAAAGATACCAACTTGACAGGTCTAATTGAAAAAATCAGGCAGTTGAAGAGATAAGACAAGCACTGAGAGAAGACGCTGTCAGCATAGAAGATGAGATACTTCATTCTCACGGTTACTCGGATTGGTCGACTGTAAATATCGACCGGCTACCAGTCGCCGTCACGTTTCCGAGGACGACAGACGAGGTTGCTACAATTGCAAAGATATGTCACAAGAGACGCGTACCCATGAGTATGTGATTTCCTAATCGATGTTGAAGCGGGGAATCTAACAGAACAAGTACCTTATTCGGGCGGTTCAAGTGTTGAAGGTCACTTTTCGGCACCTTTTGGTGGCGTGAGTGTTGATTTTGTGAACATGAACCAGATCTTGGAAATGCACAGCGAGGAGTGAGTTACTACGTATTATGGCTGCTCTGAAGTTGACGCTGAATCTCCAGCCTCAATGTGGTCGTTCAGCCATCTGTGCCGTGGATGGATCTGAATGAGAAGATCAAGGACACTGGTCTATTCTTCCCTATCGATCCAGGTCCTTCTGTGCGTTTCAACCAACATCAGCAAGAGACTTGTACTGACATACTTTAAAGGCCCAGATTGGTGGTATGGTCGGAACAAACTGCAGGTCAGTACCCTGGACCGAGCAGGACACCCAGGTCTAACAGTCTGCTAGTGGGACGAACGCTGTCAAGTACGGTACCATGAGAGACTGGGTAGTCAATCTCACCGTTGTGTTAAGTGACGGCACGGTTTTGAAAACCCGACGACGACCTAGAAAGTCATCAGCAGGCTATAACCTGAACTCACTATTCGTAGGATCAGAAGGCACTTTGGGTTTCGTCACCGAAGCGACCCTAAAGCTAGCCCCGATCCCTGAACATACTGGTATCGCGGTAATCACGTTTCCATCAGTCAAGGCTGCAGCGACCATGGCCATCGAAGTCATCCGTCGAGGCGTACCTATCAGTGCCGTTGAGATTCTCGATGAGGTCCTGATGAGCGTCATCAACAGAATGGGTGCAACATCCATGAGGTGGAATGAGGTACCAACGCTATTCTTCAAGTTTAGTGGTAGTGATGCTCTAGTCAAGGACAGTATTGCACAGGTCCTGAGTATTTCCAAGAAGCATCATGCAAGTGGTTTTCAGTATGAGAGCGACCCTGAGAAGCAGAAGGCTCTGTGGTCAGCCCGGAAGGAGGCATTATGGAGCATGATGGCACTGCGTGAGACAGATGGGCATGTCTGGTCGACGGACGTCGCTGTCCCTCTATCCCGAGTATCCGAGCTGATAGGTTAGTTCGGCTGCCAATTATTCTTTCCTTTACGGATATTACTGACTTTGAATAGACATATCCAAGAAAGAACTTGTCGAGCTAGGGTTATTCGGTAGTATTCTCGGACACATAGGCGACGGCAACTTCCACGAGACAATCCTATTCGAGGAAAAGCAGCGCAAGGAGGTAGAAGACTGCGTTCACAAGATGGTCTCACGAGCGATTGAGATGGATGGAACATGCACGGTAAGCAATGTTACCCAGATGTGAACCATCATGTCTAACAATGATACCCAGGGTGAGCACGGCGTTGGACTCGGAAAGAAGGATTTTCTTCGGGAGGAGGTTGGCGAGGTACCGATTCAAGTCATGAGAGCTATCAAGACGAGTCTGGATCCGCTGTGGTTGATGAACCCAGGCAAGATCTTCGACCGCAAAGACTAGACTATTCGACAATAGAAGAACTAATGATGATCTGATCTGTACGCTGCACTTTGTCGGATAATCGGCGATACAATAAGCGGGCATGCCGTTCCGCGACGATCACCAGGTATCAGCCATAAGCGGCGACAGTAAGCGGCGTGTCCAATGGCCATCTTATAACCCAATTCGTGCCATTTTGTTCTCCAAAGACCCTTTCGGGGCACCTTTGTGTTGCATCGCTGACGGTGATCCCTTAATTGGAGCGGGCCGTACCGGGTAAAGTAGAGTTATTACTCCGTAGTGTCTATCAGGTACGCCGACAGCTCATAGCAAGACATACAAGCTTGACTATATAACGTTGAAGACTTCTTCGCAATTTACACATTGAGACCAGACATCAGAGTTTATTCCATCGACCATTCTGCACCCAACATTCATTCGTTCTTAGCTGACTATCCGGCGTCACACAATGGTTTCTCTCCGCGACATCGGTCTTCTGCTCCTCGCAGCCCCAATCGCCATCGCAGCACCAAAAGCCCCCGCTGGAGTAACCGTCAAAACCCTCCCATTCTCCCAACCTGCCGACACCTCCAAAGCACCCTCATCCTCAGCCGCCGCCTCCCCCGCTGAAGACGCCGCCCAGAGAGCAGGATGCCAACTCCCCCTCCGCTTCACCAACTTCGCTCTTTACTCCGATACAGGCTGCCAGAACGTCATCTACGACCCCTTCATGCTCACCTGGGACCCGTGCAAGAACTACCAGTGGACGAATGCGCTGGCGAATGGTGTCATTTTCCAGAGCATGAGATGGACTGGCGGGAGCAATGCGCAGGACTTTTATGCCTGCCAGCAGGGGTTTTCGTGTAACGCGGATGTCGCGAGGATTGCACAGCAGAGCAATGTTTGTTCATCTGGTGGAGGATTGCATTTTGACAAACTTGCTGTTAACCCTTAGATGCTGACGGTGATAAGAATGGTGTTGCTAGTCGCCATGGGACAGGGCAGATGTATTCAGTCACAAATGACAGGCCAATTAGGTGCTGGAGATGCGACCCGCTCTCGCAAATACTTGCTCAGCCTTCAATATAACTATAGCAGAAGATTAGATAAACCCCCGTCTTCTCAGATCCGCCCATGCCTTCAGTTCCACCAGAACTTCAAAATGGCTATTATTACCTTGGCCGAAGCAAGGATCCCATTCCTACCAAGAAGAGGATTCCATACACTTAAACCCCTCGATTTTGCTTTTAATTTGTCATTGGGCGGAGTTATCGGACAAATGTTGATGGAAACCCGAATGTCGTAAGCCCGATGTTGATAAAACTATTGAAGCTGACAAATTGACAATAGAGCAACTTGAATGAACACGATAAATAGGTCTGAACAGGATATAAACCAAATATCATTTTGTATCGTCTACCTGCTCAAGCAATCAATATTAACAACAAGTATCATCCACCAATCAAACATCACACAATCTTACAGAATGTCGTCTAATTTAGAACCCAATATCGCCGCTGTTCTCCCCGTCAAACATGGCCAACTGACGATCCAACAACGTCCTGTACCAACCCCGAATGAGGGCGAATTACTGGTGCGCAATGCTGTCGTCGCTGCAAATCCATCAGACTGGAAATTTCAAGCCTTGGGACTCTCCAAAAGCTTCCCAGCGGTCCTTGGCAGTGACGTCGCTGGTGTCGTCGTATCAGTTGGCTCTGATGTAACACGCTTCAGACCAGGGGATCGCGTCATCGGACTTGCGCTAGGTGTTCTAAGCGGGAACATGGACAAGGCAGCGTTTCAGACGTATACTCTTCTCGATCAAGTTTCGGCAACTCACTTGCCAGACAACATCGGATTTGAAGAGGGCTCTGTACTTCCCGTCGGTATGCTCGCTGCGGCCATCGCGCTGTTCGACGGTCTCGAGCTACCGATGCGCGAGAAAGCTGCCGAGGAGGACGGAGCTATTCTGGTGTGGAGTGGTGCTTCGGCTGTTGGCGTGTCAGCAGTGCAGATAGCGCACGCCCTGGGATGGACTGTCTACGCGACTGCAAGTCCAAAGCATCACGAGTGGCTCAAGACATTAGGCGCGGCAGATACATGGGACTATCGTGACCCGGAAGTCGCGCAGAAAATAGCACAAGCATTGAAAGCTTCCGGAACAAAGATCCGCGGCATTGTCGATGCCAGGGCACAAGACAATTCCTTTGCATCTGTTGGTGAGATACTCACTGCAACTGATCTGGCGTCAGAATGCAAGGCTACTGCGGTGCAGCCGTGGCCGAAAGAAACGTCGCTGCCAGCTGGGATTGAAGGACACCATACCTCGTGCGTGGGATTCACCGTCAAGCATCCAGATATAGCAGGCTGGGTTTTCGGCGGCTGGTTGTCCAAGGCTCTTGCATTTGGGAAGATCAAGCCTGCGCCAAAGGCTCGCGTTATCCAAGGCGGCTTGGAAGCGACACAGGAGATGCTGAATAAGCTTAGAGCTGGGGCAAGTGGCGAGAAGTTTGTCGTGATGGTTTAGACCATCCACTGTCACAGCAGCGAATGCCTTTAATGAAGGAGATATGTATCTTTCTATTATCAAGAGGCAGATGTGTCATTTATTCTTCCTTATTGTCCCCAATAAATTTTGTTTTTAAATCGCTACATCCAATACAGCTGACACGCCTCTATCCAAGCTCTCTATCGCCCCAGCCAGCGCATTCTGAAACTCGTCAACGTCAGCAACCCTTGCACCAAAGATGACTCCGTTGCTCGCAGCCTTGGCAATACCCGCATAGTCTGGACTCGGGGCAAACGAGATGTTCAACTCCTCATTCGTCGCCCTCGAAGCAGGTCCATCAGGATGAACCAGAAGCATAGACCTCTTGGGCGCATTCCAGCCAAGGTTGTTCAACACGATGGTTAAAATGGGGATGCCATAGCGAGCGGAGATCCAGTATACGCTTGAAGGCACGGAGAACATGTATGATCCGTCACCTACGACTTGCACAACGTAGCGTTTGCGCTTGTTGGGGGTGAGAGCGTCTGCTGCGTCGGCGGCGATTTTTATACCGAGTGCACCGCCGCCGCTCCAGCCGAGACCGCCGCCGCCGCAGTGGATCCATTGACCGGGGATGGTAGCGCGGATTTGATCTGCGACTGAGATCATGTTTGTGATTGCCTCGACGGCCCAGATCGTGTCGTCGGGCAATTTGGCGCGTAACGTGGAGCAGACGTAGTCTGTTGTGAGCTTGCCTGAGTCCAGAGGCTTGGCCTTAGCATCAAGAGCTTGAATACGCTCTGTATAAGACTTCCGCAGAGCCTGTTCCCGACGGTCAAACTCAGCGGTAGCAAGCTTCTCGGATAGCGATGCTCGGAGATAATCTGTAATCTGTCGCAGTGACGTCTCTGCATCAACACGATATCGCTGCTCAGCATCAATGTAAAACACCAGCATGCTCTCCTTCAACGGATCAACATCAAGATGGAAGATCCTCGCGTCCTTCCTTGGCTTGCAAAGCTTGTTAATCCAAGGGACATCGCAGTCTAAAATGAGGAAAACATCCGCGTTCTGGATCGCCGAGTCAACGCCGTACTTCATACCCAGCCATCCAGGATGATCAGCAGGGAAGCACATATCCGAGCATCCCGTATCAAGAACTCTGAGGCCTTTGATAGTGTTCGCCAGTGTGACGAGAGGTTCAACAGCCGCGTGGTTTCGACCTGTGAAACCGACGATGACCAACGGGTCAGAGGCGTTGACTAAGGCTTCTGCGATTTCTTGCACGGCTTCTTGGGGAAGGGCCGCGGGTGCGACGGGCTTCCAGAATGCCGAGTTGATTGAGTATGGCTCAATTGTCTCTTCCATGACTTCGCGGGCGCCCATGAGATATGAGGGTCCTTGCGGGTGACTTGTTGCGAGTTGAATGGCGCGACGGACCATTTGCTTGACGTTTTTTCCAGTCTTGATCTCACCGACGTATCGGCAGTATTGAGAGACAATCTGCTTCTGATCGGGAACATCTTGAATCCAGTGGCTATAAATACGTTAGTCAAGTTTGGTATGTATCATGGAAGAGTGGACTTACATAAACTCAGTCCTCGACCCAAGAAGTTCTCCCTCAATGGAATAAGGCGAAAGACCAGCAAAGATCAGAACCGGCGCTCTTCCCATAGCAGCGTTGTGAATAGCAGCCGCGAGAGCAGATGTTCCAACGTCAACATGCACAATGACACATTGCGCCTCGCCACTCAACCTCGCATAACCATCTGCCATCGACAGCGCCACCATTTCATTAGGGCACGTGATGATCCTGGGAAATTTGTCTTTCAATTCCCGTTGGCCTCTGACCATAGCCTCTAGGATGCTAGGGTGGTCAGACCCGAGATTCACGAAGCAGTTCTTGACGCCTGCTTCGACCAGGGCCTCAAAAAAGGCGAACGATGTTGTGTACCTGCGACACGTTAGTCATGGGGTAGTATCATTTTTGGTGGGATACGTACATGCTGGGCTTTGTTGATGCAGGATCTGTACGATCTGCTTCTGTGGTTTGAGCTTCTAATCTCATATTGTCGGTGATTGATGGGGAGTAAATTGGGTCGACTTTGACGAGGTCTTTGTTTACGTTTAATGTTGCAGCGCGGGATCTATCCGAGCAAGAGTCCCCCCGCCACGGTTGGTACCCGAGCGGGGGATCGGCTCTGGCAACTGACTTCGGTAGCGGAGCCGTGATCCCCACTTGCGGCATCACAACAAACCCCGAATTATGAATTATGCTAGTGGAGAAGTACGGGCAGCATTTGTATTCCCGGAATAATTCCTGTTCAATGGACTTGGCAGCGAGCATTATTGTATCTATCTGTTCATCGCCACGTGTGCTTGACAACTCCTTTAATTGATTAGTCGTTCGAGTTTAAATGATTCAATTCAGCATGTATCAGGAATCAATCCCAGGTTCTGGCCTGTGACCGACTTCCGGTAATACATTCCTCAATGAACTAAACGTTAAAGTACAGGGACTTTTCGTTAACCGATGCACGCTTGTGCCAATCAAACTTGTTCGTTTGCAAATGCTCATAGAACTGGACCAATAGCATTCGTAAATGATTCAATAGTCAGCGAGCAAGTCTCACGGAGGTCTAGGCCTGGCGTGGTGCCCCGGTTAACCTTGACGGTAATTACCATTCTCATATCCGCCTGGATCAACACCTTCGGGAATGACCCGTGCTATCAGTTAGTATTTGGAATACAAGCCAGGATAGACTAGACATGTCACTACTCCGTACTGTTACCCTGTTTCTCGGATATGATCCATAATGACATAACCCAACCCTGCAACCTTTTCATAATGCTACCATGCGGTCCAACTACAGAGTACAGTATGACCATGTTACCCCGGGATTACTGACTCCGGGGGAGCATCCCCAGACCCCCGCACTTGACTATACCGCTTCAGAGAATGTCGATCTAAGTTAGTTGGATCCTGACGCCCAACGCCAAGCCCCAGGATCTAAGACCTACTCAGTCGAGTCGACAGGCAGGCCGCTCATTTCCATAAGAAGGGGGACCATGCACCACCCTGTTCAATCCGCATCACAACAGCCCAGCACCATCAATTCACACTCTGCCCCTTTCATCATGACAGACCTCAACGAGAAAGCTGCCGTTGACCATGCTTCCCTCAAGGGTGCTGAGTCTACTGCGGAGCAGACACCTGAGGAGTCAGAGGCTACAAAGAAGCTTTTGCGCAAGTGTGACTCTCGGTTGCTTCCTCCCCTGATGGTCATCTATTTCCTTTCCTTTATGGATAGGACCAATATCGGTGTGTTACCATGGACGCGACAGACACAACTGGAATGGTTGAAGCTAATCCGGTGACGTTCGAATCTAGGCAACGCGAAAATCCAAGGAATGACAGAGGATCTCAGCATGACTGGTGTCGATTACAACATGGCGCTCTTCGTCTTTTTCATCCCCGTACGTCGATCGATCCGATATAAGCATAGCAGATTCTGACTCCAACTTTGCAGTACATCATCTTCGAAGTCCCGTCCAACATCATCATCAAGAGAATCGCGCCTTCTCTTTGGCTGGCGGGGATCACTGTTCTCTGGGGTATGTTACAGTAGTACTTCAACTGCACCCAACAAGTGTCTAATTACAATAGGCATCTCAACTGTCGGCATGGGCCTCGTCAAAAACGTGCAAGGCCTTATCGCTTGCCGCGCTCTTCTCGGCTTCTTCGAAGCTGGAATCGTCCCTGGCTGCATCTATCTTATTAGCATGTACTACAGACGCTACGAGGTTCAATGGCGCATGTCCCTGTTCTTCAGCGCTGCCATCTTGGCGGGCGCCTTTTCTGGCCTCTTGGCCTTTGCGATTGCCAAGATGCATGATGTCGGTGGCCTTGAAGCATGGCGCTGGTATGTCTCTGGCCCCTCAAAGGAAACAATCTGCTAATGACTTGAATAGGATCTTTATCCTCGAGGGACTTCTCACTGTGGTTGTCGGTGTCGTTTCCAAATGGTGGATCCCCGATTGGCCAGAGACAGCCTCGTTCCTCAACGACGACGAACGATCCAGACTTGTCGCTCGACTGGCTGATGATGCTGGCGACGCCAAGATGGACCATCTTAACAAGGCAGCTTGGAAGAGGATCCTGACCGACTGGAAGATTTATCTCGGCACTTTGGCTTACTTTGGAATCGTCAATAACGGCTACGCTGGCTCGGTAAGACTAATTCCCATTTGTACAAAGAGGACTAACACTGACTTTCACAGTTCTTCATCCCTACCATCCTCCGAGAGATGGGCTACGCCGCCGAGCGCGCACAGGTGCTCACTATCCCGGTATACATCGTTGCAACCATTGGCTGTCTCTCATCTGCATATCTCGCCGACCGCATGCGTCACCGCTACGGCTTCACCATGTTTGGCATCGTTTTGACCAGCATCGGCTACATACTCCTTCTCCTCCAGCACCAAGTCCCCACTGCAGCACGATACTTTGCGCTCTTCCTTCTCGTCACAGGTGGTTACATCACACAGCCCGTCGTTCTCGGATGGTTATCCAACACCATGGGCGGACACTACAAGCGTTCTATTGCCTCGGCTTCGCAAGTCGGCTTCGGCAATCTTGGCGGTATCGTCGCTTCTAATGTGTATCTTACACGTGAGGCTCCTGAGTACTGGACTGGTCTTGGGGTAAGTCTTGGTATGGTGTGGATTTGCGGTATTGCTTGTACCACGTTTTACTTCCTTGCTATCCGGGAGAATAAGAAGAGGGATCGTGGGGAGAGGGATTACAGACTTCAGGCTGCAGATGCTGATAACTTGGGCGATGATCATCCTCACTGGAGATATGCCACTTAGATAAAGGGAATGTAGAAATCTTTTGCTTTAATACATCGGATAGCATCGTATCATCCTGAGTCAGTATTCTATCACATGATTTGTAGATATCTACAAGTATGGTTAGTTATAGTTGGCCGCTGATAGCTGCCTTATACCGTCACATGTCAGCCCCTCCAGGCTAAACCTCAGGATATTAGCCGGGCAAGGATTGAGCTCATTTCAACTCATACTTACCTTTATATTTATACACCATACACTTGATGGCGCAGCATCTGCCATAATTGACTCACATGACAAAAGCCGCGGAAACATTGGTGTTCTCAAGCGTCTCCATCTCGAGCTTCTGTACCAAGTCATCTACACTCTGCCTAACGCCCATATCAAGAATCTCCGCCTGACGTGCTCTTACCTTGGGAACAGCTCTCTCCCACGCTTCAGCCGCGTATTCATATCCGCGAATCCGCGCGACATTGAGGTCTTTACCTTAATGGCGAACCATGATATCTTTCGGTTCAAAGTCACCGAGATCATCTACGATGATTCACGCTTTGATCATTCGTTGAGAAGACGGTATGCAGAGGTCATTGAAGAATATCCGATCCCGCAACTCCATCGTACTGGTTTAGAGCGGCTTGCAATTCCATCGTCAGAAGCATTGACGCTAAAGAGGGAGAGTATGATTATATGCCTCACGTCAAGGAAGCTTTCAAGACTCGCTGCACCATGCGTGAGTCATACGAAGTATATTTCAAGCTTAAATCGTAGCAAGGTGAAGTGCTTGTGTCAGGCCGTGACGCTGAAGCTTTAAGATATGGTCTTTCGCGCTTTCCAAACCTGAAAAGAGTGACTCTGAGTCCTGCTGCTCATGGGATTCTTGGAAGACCATCATATCCCACGCCTACTATCAGATCTCTTCCCGAAGGTCTGATATACCCTCTGGAACGTTGCTGGCCCAAACCAAGTCCACACGAAGAAAATTCCCTCACCCCTTGGGATAAAACATCGAAACAAGAATGGCGTGGATTCTGTGTTGTCGCGAAAGAGATCGCCCACCACATCCGTGTAAACCCGATGTTTGGCCTTTCCGAGTTTGTTGCGGAAGGCCGGCAGTTTTGGACAGGAATCAATTGCCATATCTTTGGCAATCAAGTCAGTGAGGAGTATCACGGCCTTGTCACTATTCTAAGCCACCCTTCTCTCAGACGCTTGGAGTTATCATTTGCTTGTGGTACAGAGTCCAAGCATAACTGGCCTTCTTTTCGTTCAGGACGCCTCTTTAGAGCTTTAAGTAAAGCAAAGAACTTACAAACCTTCGCTTTGATACTCGCATCCCTCTTCAACAAGGAAAATGGCATGAGTTTGTGGAGAATATACAGAGTGGTATGCCTCTGCATAGCATGTTTCCCGTCAACGAGTGGTCTAATATACGTCATTTTGCGCTTTCTCGGTCTTTCGTCAAGCAGAAAGATGTCATGGCATTTATTTCTACACTCCCATCATCACTAGAGTCGCTTGAGCTGGGTTTCCTCAGCTTCCTTCCCCGCGAGGGAACTTACAGGGATCTATTACAGGGCATGCGCTGTAATTCGGGGTGGAGAGAGAGGCCGGCGGGCAAACGACCAAGGCTTATTATATTAGTTGTTGACAGTGAACTATCGATTGATGGAGCTGCTATGGACATGAGTCGTGCAGCAATGGATTTCATGTACCATGACGGAGAAGATCCTTTTGTAGAGGAGTCATGGAGGTTTTGGAGGGTAAAGGAACACCAGTCGATCTTCTTGATCCGATGCATGACGAGGAATTGTATCACGGCAAGGTCGCAGCAGTCTAGTAATTAAAACCCTTTGGTTGCCGAAGAAGGCACCAGTCTCTCCATCTTCCAATTGTATTGGCCATGAGACCCCGGAAGTTTAGGAATTGTTCAATTTGTCTTGCTCACTATTCACGCCATTCCGTGTCGCGTTATTTGGTTGAAATGGATGCCCGACTTTCTGAAGATATCGCTCAGTACAAGACATACCTTAAGTGACCGAATGCATTTTAAGACCGATTACGGCTGTTCGACTGTTGATATCACTATTCTTGTAGCTTTTAAGTATAAGTATCTACATAACCAAAATCCTAAGTGATGTCATTGCATACCTCAGCGTGGCAACGGAACCAGTGTCGAATTGGATACTGATGGGCGAATCAACAGGGAGATGTGCCCAGACTTTCCATAGAAATCGAAGGAAAGTCCCATGTCCAACCTGTTAGTTTAACTTAGCCTAATATTTCACAGACGACCAAGGATAAAGAGACTATTCAAGGCACGAATGCTGGCCTCAGGTGGCAAAAACGTACAACCATGACATTCCCACCATTTTCATCATCCATGTAGTCTTCTTGGATGTCTCGGATAGAAGAAATCACATCATTGGCACGTCTTTCTATGTCTTGTACTGACCTGAAAACACAAAGTAAAAGTTAGCGATGCTGAAATAGAAGGAGATGCAATCGTACTCCCCACCCTCACACCCACCAGCCCAGATTGACCACTCTGACGATGTATCGAGTCCCTTCTCAGCTCTTAAATCTCTAATCTGTCGGGTAGTCATTCCTTCGTAATCTCCATGGTCCCATTCTCTTAAATCCTCCGTAACAGTAGTTCTTTGCCTCAATTCTGGGTGCTTCTCGGTAACGAGTTCAAACGTTTCTCTGGCTCGGATTCTTGGGCTCACAAAGGCGTGGGTGAGGTGTGACGGATCGATTAGTTTGTTAAGTCCGAAAAAGCTGTCTCCGAGAGCCGTTGCCTCCTTCTTCCCAGAGTCTGTAAGCTCTATATCTGTTATTCCAGTATACTTTCCCGCCTTTGACCATTCCGTCTGTCCTTTTTCGGGAGAGACCCATTGGCACGAGAAGCAATGGTGTTCTGGGCTTGGGTACCCAACTCACCGTGTCTAATGAGAAATACTGAGGGCGCCATTGTAGTTTTATTTTGGTAGCAAAACTAGCATCACCATATATAACAATTAATGATTAATGAGGGGTTGCGTATGACCCTTGGGCAGTAACAGGTGGAAAAAAACACCAACCGGCTGCGCAGTCAGGCCACAGCTGTGGACTGGGTAACACTCCGACGTCCTGGACGGATGAGTGAAGCCGGGATGTTGTATACTAACCTCACAGACTCATTAAATTCGTGGCTGAGAGCTTATTCCGGCAGAGAGAACCTCTTTTTTTCTGACTAGATCAAGATCTGGAAGCCATGAATCCTGATGTGATCCCAGACCCATACCATCAATAGAGCTCCAATATCGGAGCACAACCGCGACCTGTATTTTGAGTCTATCACTAAAATGTAATGTATATCCAGTGTCTCCAATTTCATCTACTTCTTTTGGTTCACAACGTAATTTGGGTTCGATAAAAGCTTTCATAATTTGAGGTACAATAAAAAACATTCATCTGCGACTGCCAATCAAATGAATGGTGTTGTTATCAGCTACCAGCGCGTAATCTAGGGTGCACCGCCTCCCACAGTCATTCAGGCAACCCCTTACCTGATAAAAGAGCTATAAGGAATGTGGCGTCGGGGTATGTATCCCAGGAGATTAACAATGTGAACAATGAAACCAAAGGATAATAGCAGAAACATGAGGAAACAAGCAGCCAAGCCTAAGTACAAATGCAGCGTCGACCTCGGAACAGAGAGCGCCGTCCATGTCCATGCACAGAGCAGTTGTCGTCGAAAGACCTTGCGTTTGCTGACTGCCGAGAAGCAAGTTTAGTCTCGAGCTCCTCAATCTTGACACTCATGGCATTCATCTTGCCAATAAGCCCGCTGTCATGCTCTCCGGTGGAAGCCTTTCTTCTATGTCCACTGTAGGCTGAACTGCATACTGTTAAATCGCATAATTTATAATTCCAACGGAATACGTACCCAGCGGTGGAGTAGGAAGTGGTACTACCCTTCCAGCTCGAAGGGCTGGAGTGAGGAGACCAATCAACGTCATCATCGTCGATGTTCTGATTGAAGGAGCATCGTCGTGAAGAGCAGTTGTACCATGCGCTCGGCACAGGTCCATTGCCTTCATTTCGTCGACTATGATGACCGCATCGACAGCGAGGGTTGGTAGAGGAAATGCCCAGCATGTCATCCCAGGTGATGAACCGACGTTTATGGCCGGCTTGACAGTAGTAGTAGGGACGACCAGCGGTAGCACCTCTTGCAGCATCAACTTTGCCTCGTTTAGGCGTGTTAGGGCAAAGAGGGCACTCCGGAGGCTGAGAGAGAGGGAATTGGGGGGACGAGGTGTGTTGGGAAGGGTAGTAGGCTTCCATTGTATGAGAAGTGTTAATCAGAGGGTTGAATGATGGTAATTTGGAATGGAGACTCGATTGTAATGGACATCTAAGACGGGGTGATGGTGCCTTTATATCCTTTGTACAAATGCTTCTCGACGCGCAGTGACGCATGCATCGATGCGTAGGCATCTACCGCAATACCATTCTTGACAATCGAAGGTACACTCATTTGCTGTCACCTTGGCAGGCCGCGAGGCTGATTTCCACCATCATATCATGAGGAAGAGCAAGGGTAGCGCATGCTGTAATTACGTATCTCATCTTCTACCACAACACGTCGTTGGACTCAAAGGCTCGAAAGAACTTTCAAAAGCTAAGTATCTTTGACTTGCTTCACGAGCATCAATCTATTTTCTTCGTCTTCTAGCCTACTCTAGCTTCAACTTGTCAAATGTCAAGTCTACATGACCGTCCTCATCTTCGACTCCGTACTACTCCCTTGTCGTCGTCGCACAGCCACGCCAAGCGTCTCAGGTCTACCGAATGCAGTCACGCCGACATTGCAGATCTTTGAGCCACGAAAGAAATACCCAGTCCCCATTTGAGGTCGCCGTTGCCTCACCTGAGAATGGGAGCGAACTGCAGCCATCGGCATATGCGTCATCCATTAAGATGTTCGTCACAACCGCCAAACGACACTCGACTGACATTTATCGTTCCCAACTGCGCATAGTTGTTTTCAGCTTTCGGTGCGGCTGAACATCTGTCTGCATAAGTGTTTCTGGTTATCAGTTGGGCGGTAAATGGTTGGTTCTCAGTCGCTGGTCAAAGTTCAGCTGATGAAGGTGGCCAATCGACATCAGCTTCATGACTCTCTTGGCCGCGACCGTTGGACTGAGCGTTTAGAATCAGTAATAAGCTTAAAATACACGACAGATGGCATTTTTCTTACTCTAAAATAATGCTCATCATTGGGCATTGACTATGTGGCATAACCTGCATATGCGACCCCAAATTGCATGATACATCTACTGTTGCTCTGTCTTGAAACCCGGAACGGGCATTTTGTGTCTGTCTCCCAAGATTACTCCATCTTCTAATATTCCAACCTTTTGATAATCGTCTACTCTTTTTACCTCGCGTTTGTCTTTGTGCGAGGTGGTTAGGGCTGGTTTTCAAGAGCAACCCGGCTCTGGCAAGACCTCTTATCCTTTGACTACCACAATTAGTACACCGCTGTCCAACCTACTATCTCAGTAGTTGCCTCTTTTGTTTTATTCTAGCCACTGGACCATTCTACCGAGTGACTGGTATAGAGCTAGCGACGGGGTCCCGGGTTAGAGGTCGGAGATTTTTGACATGGCATTTCTTCCAGGTCATTACTCCGGTCCTCCGAGATTCAGTAAGTCCTCAGCATGAGTTGAGCGCAAGAAGAAACAGTTTGAGTTGTGACAAGTGATGTTGTAAAATAGCGCAACACGAACGCATAGACCCATGTGATAAGGGATCTTTAGCATCGACAAAAGTTCGTGAGTTATACCTAGCTGCAATAAATGGGTTGTTGCATATCATTGCCGTGTTCGTAGGAGACAATTACTGCGAAGCAGTTGCACGGCATCTTTATGCCGAATTTAGCGCCGATCGCGACTGATAACAGAATAGCATGGATGTTCATGCATGACGCTCTCGTGTAAAGATCAGAGATCATCAGGGTCTGCTCATCTTCAGAACTAAGATAAATGCCTAATTCTTATGTTGATAACTCCAGATGATCTTTGTATATGTCAAAGTTCTAGATATAACGTAATTACTTTCTCCATAGTATTGAACGGGACTGACCCCTGTCATTTCATACGGCACATCACGCCAACTCCCGCTGACCAGCTGTGAAAGATGCCGCTTTACATCCGGCCTCGGCGCACTTACCAGATCAAGCTTGATTACAAACAGGTCCTAGACTCGACCTCTCTCCAATCATCTCACACGAAGCCCCGGATGTGTCCACATTCGGAAGCCAGGCTGCATCAGTGATAGCGGCATTGTAAAAGGTCCCTTTCAGATAGGCAAGTGGTATAACGTCAGAAAGACATGACTGCCGGGGCTAATGGTGAAATTGCCAGAAAAGGGAGGAGGTTCGGTTCAAGTACAGGTATAGAGATGTGATAGAACATTCCGCACTCACGATACACATTAGTAGCTATGGACTTTGCAGCTGATTATACGGAAGTACGGCATCGAGGATATCTGAGGCTATGGACCTACGCTTTGAGGAATAGTGTATTTGAAGTCATAGGATAAATAGGAAATCGAATAGTAGATACTATGGGCAGAAATCTATATAAGTCTAAGGAAATGCCAAGAGAAAAAGAACATCCAGAAGCATCAGAAACAATCAAGATATCTCATCTCTTCAAGTCCAACACTACCAACTCAACCTTCATCATGAAGTTCACTCTCTTCCTCGCTGCCGCCAGCCTTGTCCTCGCTGCTCCTGGCACCAAGCTCACTCCCCGTGACACCTCTCCCGTTGTCCCTCGCTCCGCCCGCCGAGCCAAGTACAGCTCTCACCCCAACCAGCGCCTCACATCTCTCTCTGAGGTTCGCACCAAAAACGACCAGTACTCCAGCAACTGGGCTGGCGCTGTCCAGATTGGCAGCGGATACAACAAAGTCCAGGGTACCATCACCGTCCCTGAGGTCAGCGGTGCCGACGGCGCTGCTGCTTCTGCCTGGGTTGGTATCGACGGCGATACCTGCCAGACTGCTATTCTGCAGACTGGTATCTCCTTCTATGCCGATGGATCTTTCGATGCTTGGTATGAGTGGATTCCCGACTATGCCTACAGCTTCAGCAACTTTGACGTCTCTGTCGGCGATCAGATCCGCATGACCGTTGATGCGTCCTCCAAGACCAAGGGTGTTGCTACCCTTGAGAACTTGAGCACCAACCAGAAGGTCACTCACAGCTTCACCAACACTCCTTCTACTCTCTGCGAGACCAACGCTGAGTGGATTGTTGAGGCTTTCCAGGAGGGTGGTAGCCAGGTTGTCCTTGCCGACTTTGGCACTGTCACTTTCACCAACGCTGTTGTTTCTGGAACCAAGGGTACTTCTGGTCCTTCTGGTGCTCAGATCATTGATATTTCTCCTGACCAGGGTCAGACTGTCCAGGCTGTTGGTTCTATCACCAGCAACTCTGTTACTGTCAAGTATGTTGGCAACTAGAGAGCTGAGTTGAGCTCTTTAACTTGATATGTTGACTGGGAATGACTTGGATGAGCTTCATGAGATAGGCTGTGGAGAATTTGGTACATAGGAGGGAATTGTTGAAGATGGAGAGGTTGGATCGAGTTAGTACTTCAAAGTATATATAAATTTGAATAACGTACATGTCTGAGTTCTTACCCCTGACCCTTTCGACGCGCTATAAGAAGACAGTTGGAAGATCCATGCTTGCTTCCACATCCGGTGTTTTCGCTTAAGAAGGGGTATTTGAACCTTGACTCTAAGTGTCCCATAGGAACTCTAACTCGGAACAGCTGCATGTTGTAGGTAGTACAGGTTGTAGAAATCACTTCTATGGAGTTTATACAGATAATAATGAAAACATAGCATATTCATCCACGAACCAAGTCTTGCATGACACTGAAATTTCTCCTCATCAGACTTGAGAACTTTCCTTACTACCGTCTGACTGGATAACGCGAGGGATCTCTGGGGTCGTACTGTCCTGGAACTTGACCAGGGCCAGGTACGGGTGTCGCGTGACCTGACACATCACCATGATTAACCCACGCTCTACCACCAGCAGCATTGCCAGCGACGCTACGCTGGTTGACACCACGAAAGTCTACCCAAGTTAGCTTTGTAACAAAAGCAAGAACCAAAACATACCGGCTAGAGGAGCTGACAATGCCTCACTATCACCCAGCGGATAGCGCTCCACGATGGCTTTAGCAACGGAAGCGGCTGTAGCAGAGGCATAGTCTTGCCAATCTTTCTTTTTGTGAGTGTCGGCATAGTCGCAAATCCCCTTGACCACAATACAAGGAATAGTGTCCCACATGCCGGCGCCTTCCATCTCATACGCAATGATACCATGCCTGGCAGCGATGCTATCACGATCTATGCCACTTTTGAGAACAGTATTGCCTGAACCAATTCGACCCATGAAAAGTTGCGGAACGTAGTCTGCACCTGCAGGAAGATTCGAAGCCCGACGCCGCTGGACTAATTTAGACGGATCGCACCCCATATCCATGCACGAGGCTTTTGGTGCTGCCATACAAATGGCATTTGGACTTTTGGCACATTCTCTGCATGATTTCTTGTGTTTGTGATGGTAAGTAGAGGGAAACAGCCTGTCGTTCGCGGCTCCGGGATATTGATAGTTGGCGGAACGCCGGTCTTCCCTCGCAGTGTTTTGCAATTCTTTTAGATGGACCGTGGCAGCGCGCTTTAGTCTCTCATTGACCAATTCCGCTTCGATGGTCGCAAGTAATGATCGTATCTCCTGATAGGGGCTTGCGAGACTGTTATCAATGGCATACTCGACATCGAAGTAGCCAGGGTATTGTTTGCCGAAGTCGTATCGGATGACAGACTTGCTTATCACTACATCTCCAAGAAAGGCTTCCTTGTTCGCGATGCGAGGTAAACCGCCACAGATGCCGACAAGAAGTGCCAGTTTCAACCTAGTATATTTTCCTCTGAGTTTGACAGTAACTCTTGCCGCATTGTTTGTGCCCATGCCTGGTAAAGTGGCCAGGACGACATTATGCTTTCCAATGCGACCGGTGAGATATGTATTTTGCTCTAAGCCTTTTCCGTCGTCGCTCATTTCATCCCAAGTTTGGTCGAAGAGCAAAGACATAGCAGCAGCCTCACGAGGGAGAGCGCACACGATCGCCACTCGAAAGCTCGTATCCGGAGCCCTTGCTGGAGACATCGCGTTTATAATGACAAGATATAAGTTTATTGCAGAAAAGAGGTCATATAAATGATGCGGGCCCTGAGAGATGATGCAAAATGATTCTGTGGCACGCAAAAGACTATTGCCCCTTGCGGGCAAGCTACGGCCTTAAATATTGACGACAGATCCTGGTTCATCACGTAGATTGCTGGGATATCCACGTACTTGTATCTCTATTATTAGACTGAAAGGAGTCTTCTTCGCGCCCTGAAATGAGTTTCCAGCGTTAAAATAGACTTGATGCATGATGGACGCAGGGACAAGACCTGACCTGACTGGATAGCTTAAGCGCCGTCCCATTCGCACGGCCCGTCCCGCAGTTGTCGGCGTCTATCAGCACCTGAGCTCATAATTGTACGTAGAAGAAGGCTTGGGCGGTTAAACGGCCGTGGCAAAGAATAGAAAATAAAGGAAATTACAAGTACTAATCCTGGTATGATTATTTCGAGGTAGGGTGCACGGGACGTAAATGTTGGTCGTGGTTGACTCATGACGTTTAGTTAGCAGCGCGTGAAGTATAAAAAGCGCTTAGAAAGACATCACCCGTGGCTGTTTCGCGTTAAGGAATGCGGGACGCGTAGAGACCCAAAGGTGAGCCTTTGAGAAACATGGCTTAGAACATCTGGTCTTGACCTATTGACAATTTTATATGTAATGTGATTCTTATCATAAGATGCTCATCACGTAATACCCTCCAGCCAATGAGCCAATCACAGTGAGTACCATAGCCGGGCTCCACCAACCATTCAGTACCTTAAGGTATACGACAAATCCCTCTGTCCCTCATTCAACGGTGATTGGGCTTTGAGCATACATCTTGGCATTAAGATAGCCGGGTCGTATATCTGCACTCCGGCACGTTTTATGCTTATCTCGTCGCTTTTAGTTTCCTTTCCTCAACAAGTTTAATGGCAGATACCCCGCACCATAGTTCTACACTATACAAGGGTTCATTTCGCTCACGAGTCATCCCTTTGTCTTGGCATGTATGGATTAGAGGGAATTCACGCTTATCGTCAAACTGAACGAGCTAAATGATAGGCAAGTACTGTATCGGGAAAGATGTGCAGTGATCGGAGAATCACGCCGACAGCGGATCCTGGAGATATAATGCTCCATGTTCCCCGAAAGCTCATTATGCCTCGTCTCCTACATTTGATCTTATCCTTCTGTATATCTATATCACGACCAAGATGCAGTCTAAAAATGAAGAAAAGCCCATCCCTCAGCAACACGTCTCTAAAGATATTGCAGATGCCGAGATCGTCAAGCCTGGCGATGCACTGACTGATGACGAGGAGCTCACCATTGCGCTGGCAAACTATGTCCCTGATACAGCCGAGGAAAGACGTCTCGTTCGCAAGATTGACTTTACACTTCTTCCCTGTTTGTGGTGGATGTATGTCCTTGCATACCTAGATCGTGGCAATATCGTAGGTCCACTGATCCTATTGCGGGGTGTATAAGCAGCGACTGACTTATCCAGGCGAACGCAAACGCAGCTGGTATGAGTGAAAGTCTCAACATGAAGGATAACGGTATGCTCCTAACTTGAAATCCAAGTATTATACCTGCTGACATGAAGACTCTAGACTACTCTCTCCTTGTGTATTTGTTTTTCGTCGGCTACTTCCTCTGTGAAGTCCCCTCCAACATGATCATGAACAAATGCCGCCCGTCACTCTACCTTCCAACCATCGTTTGGGTCTGGGGCTGCATCGTCATTGCACTATCGCAAGCCAAAAGCTACAAGGGCTTCCTTGCCGGACGGTTCTTCCTCGGCTGTATCGAAGCCGGTCTCTTCCCGGGTGCCATCTACCTTTTGACGTGCTGGTACACTAAGAAGGAAATCGGTGAGTACTATTTCCCTAAGTCCTTGCAATCTACTGACTTTCGGTAGGCAAGCGATTTTGTATCTTCTACACATCTGGCTGCATCGCCCCAGCTTTAGGTGGTATCATGGCCGGTGCCATCGTCAAAGGTCTCGAAGGAGTCAGAGGAATTCCCGGCTGGCGTTGGCTATTCATCGTCGAAGGTGCACTGACTGTCGTCTGTGGTTTCGGACTATACCTCCTACTACCAGACTATCCCCGTAATGCCCGCTATTTCTCTCCCGACCAACGTCGCCTCGCGCAGATTCGCATCCTCGTTGATCGACAGGTCAGTGTCGGCAGTACGACTCGCCGAATGACCTCATGGCAAGCCTTCAAGGCTGTTGTTAGTGATGGGAAAACGTGGTTCTTTCTCGTTGCCTACAGTATAATTATCCTCGGCATGTCCATCTCATACTTTGTTCCGACCATTCTCAAGACCATGGGCTACACGAATGTCACTGCGCAGTGGATGACTGTCCCCATCTGGATCACCGGCGCCGTCTGCCAACTGGCTCTATCTTGGACTTCAGACAAGCTCCAAGATAGAAGATGGCATAGTTGTTGTCTTTATGGACTTGCGGCTGTCGCATGCATAATCTCGGCCTTCGTTGATTCTGCCACTGCCAAATATGTCATGATGTGCCTGCTTGTTGCTGGCCTCTACACCGGACTCCCTCTTATGCTCAATTGGACCAGCGAGTCGATCCCATTCCCCGACCAGAAGCGGTCCATTGCCATTGCCTTTGTCAACTCATTTGGCCATCTGGCCATTATCTACGGGAGTTACCTGTGGCCCAGCACCAACGCTCCCCAGCACTTGGTCGGTTTTGCTACTCTGACAGCTACCTGCGGCTTCGGGTGTGTTGTTGCGATGGTTGTGCCATGGTACTTCAAGCTTCTACCCAAAGAGCCTATCACCAAGGCCGAACGAGAGCTAGTGGCGCTTCAACAGCAGGACCAGCAAAGACAGGAGTCCTGAGTATTCGCAATGGTGATCGCGTTAGGTAGAAAGCTAGAAGCTAAAGGGACCCAGGCAGGCCCAGTTATGCAATGACCAAATGAATTCATCTCGAACTTTTCTTAAACGAAGAATATTGTTATACTTTAGCTTATTTTCGACTTGGAAAAAGAAGAGAAAGGAATAAGGCAACTGAAAAACTCCACAGAGGAATCAGTTTAAACCAATCAGCGTGCAACACGTCCTGCTCCTAATTTAGTGATCACAATTTGCCAGTGAAGCTTATATTCGCCAAGATTGCAACCTTACGCATAATAAGCTTCTCATCTGCAGAACTAAATCTCTTCCCTCAGATCGCCAGAGCTTTCGTGCTTTGTTCCCTTCTCATTGTTGTTTTACTTCCCAACCACGATGGACAACACCACCAAGTCGCCCCCGTTAACAGAGTGGAGCGAGCTATTTGCCCAAAACCCCTCCTATGAGCCGACCACGTACAAGGCACTCGACAACCTTGCGTCGCATGAGGACCTCGCTTTTCTGCAGGCCAAGTTCTGGAACGAGATCCGGGAATGGACCCGGAATGACATCACGGAAATGTCCCGCATTGTCCACTCAGACCTTACGGGGCCGGGGAGCATTTTCATTGGAGGCATGAACCATGCACTAAACGAAGATACCCTTGCGAAGAATGATATTCAGGCCGTTATCGCTATTCATCCCAAGGATTCACTTGCCTGGGATAGCAATAACACTTCCTACGGGCTGCAAAGGTTCTACCCTGACCAGAACGGCGTGATAAGCAGTGTCGTGAAGTACCCACTCATTATTCCACTCGAAGACAATGCCAACTCCAATCTCATCGACCACTTCGATGAGACTAATGAGTTTATCAAGCGGCATAGTAATGAGGGGAGGAATATCTTGATTCACTGTAAATCCGGGCGCTCACGCTCCGTCGCAGTGCTAATCGCATATCTGCAACAAAAGTTCTGCTTAGAGAAAGGCATCGCCTCTATGAAGAATAAGGCTGTGGCTAAAGAGCAGATGCGGGTGCATCGCGAAGAGATCACAGAAGCGATACGCACGCAGCGTCTCCCAGTCATTGTCATAATGGAACGGTTTGATGAACTGTTGGCGCGGTACGATCTTAAACTGATCGATGATCCGGAGTATAAGGCTAATGAGCTTCCAACTTCTGAGGCTATGGGATACAAGACTCCTAAGCCAGGCAGGCAGCCTGAGCTTGTAGCAAAGAAGGAAAGTAAGGTCGTGCAGACAAAGGGCGGCGCGGCAGTGCTCAAGATATGCGTTGCTGCTGCATTCTTTAAGAACCACCAAAAACCTACGGAAGCTGTGGTGCATCAGTTCTTTGAAGTGAATGAGGCCTACTTCTATGAACTAGAAGCGTTAGATTATAAGGGGAGGTCGTATGTTGGCTCTCAACATGCATGTCTGGGCCTTGTGCACTTTTGCTTCAGATACGCTAAGGACGAGTATGGTCTCACGCTGCCAAAGAATATAGAGGAGCACGTTAGAAAGGTTATAGGACAATAGAGTTGACAAAGATAATTACAGTTTCAATTTGAACTATCCTCTAGCGGCTAGTCTAGGTGACTTTAAGCTTTAATACTTAACAGATGATTATATGCCCCAAGGGACCGCCGTCAAATATCGGAGGTTGATGTCATACCATTTTACCATCTATCCTAAGACCAACAAGATTAGAGCTAGAAAAAGTTCCGAAATATACAGTTCATATTGATCAGCTTCATGCTTTGAGTACAGGCAAGATGGACGATGTCCGATCTCGGGGAAACAGCCCGACTCACATACACGAACCTGACACCGTTCAAGTGGAAGTACTCAAGGCAACTACAAATGCGCAGATCTGCGGCTACTTTTCTGTCAATTCAAGTAAGCGCCTGCGAACAAGTCCGGGATACAAAATCGGACTGGCTAACTGCTGCCGTTTATCAATGGAAAGTCTACAAAGCAGCGTGCGCTTCACCATCTACCTGCAGCACTCCCAGGGGCGGCAATTCATGGGGCTGTTGCGATGGAACAAGCTGCTACATTCCCGCTACATGTGAGGATGCTTCAGCTCCTGATTGTGGAGGCACGGCTGCCTCACTCTGCCCTTACTATCCCATCATGAAATGGTAAGACTACTTGATGAGTAGTGATATACAACGTTGACAACTACTATATAGCACATATGGAGCCTCGTCGCGATGCGTCTACTTCATTTACCAAACCGCTTCTGACGACGATGCTAAAGTTACGTCCTGGGGCTGCGATACAACGCCGACAACATATATCATCGGACCGCTGCAAGTCGTGCAAACAGAATCAGCAACGGCCTCGACAATTGATGTGACAGACTCAGGCTCTGGTCTTTCCAAGGACGCCACGGTCGCAGTTGCGGTTGTTCTCCCTGTTATAGGGCTGGCGATTCTTGTAGCTGCAGCGATGTTGTTTATCCGACGGCGCAAGAAGAGAGCAAGCAACGCGATTACTGCGCCTAATGGAGGAGTAAGACCTGAGATGGAGCAGACTACGGAATGTGCGCCTGTACCTGCTGTGCCGCCGTATGAGATGGATGACAATGCCTTGCGACCCGAATTGGAGAGCCGTAATATTCGTTATAGGACTACTTGATGGGGAAAAATGCATTTGATAGTGGATTTGCCGAATCTTGGAGCATAAATTGGAGACAACAAGTCTGTTATGTCCTCTTACATATCTTTACAAGAAATACTGTTGCTTCCTGTCGCGCCACGTCAGAAGGTCATGCCTTCCGGAGCTGAAAATGGGGTTGACGACATATTCAAGACTCTTGAAGCATCTCACTATGATGGGATGTTAGGTCTTGGTCTCTGAGTAAGGCCGTAAATCCAGTCTTCTTTGCGTGCAATAAGAATGAAAACGGTTCAACGTGAAGGCGGAGAAGCTTGGTTAAATCCACCTGGACTGATCTTGCCTGCAGGGGTTAGATTAGAGCACTCAACTGTCGGCGGTTCTAAAAACCTGCCTGTTAGCGCCGTTTCCCTGTTGCAAGTGTGCTGAAGCTTACCCCGCAGCAGACCGCTCAGTCTTGAGGTGACCCGTTTAGAAGAGCAATTTATAGAGAGCCGCACGGGGATCTAAATAGTACTCAGAATATCTTCAAGTCAGGAGTTCTCAGGTTGTTTTAATGGGCATTTTGTGAGATGGAATCCTTCGGAGTTTGGCATCTTATCAAATAGACCTGCGAATATGAGTCACCTTTCACAGCCGTCTTACCCGTGATCCTTCACGATGAGCTCTGGGTTCATATCATTTATAAAAGCAAGAGGCGATTTCTCAATTTTGATTCTCTGTATTGGCATAACAACTATTCTCCGGTGACCATTTGAAACCAAGCCATGCCAGACAAACCTTACCCAACAATTATTCTGATTGGCCCCGAAGGTGCTGGAAAAACGACCATTGGAAAAGCACTTTCAGAAAAGCTCAACAGAGAATTATTCAGCCTCGATAGACATCGCAAAGAGCTATATGCTCCATTCTATTACGATGATGCCCATGCCAGCAAATTATACGACGAGCAAGGGGTAGAGGCTCTGTTGGAGTACTGGAAGTACTTTGAATATAGAGCTGTCGTGCACATCCTGCAAAACGCTTCAAACCCAGGAGATACGTTTCACGGCAAGATTCTCGATTTTGGGGCAGGCCATTCTATTTTTGAGAACAAGGAGGAGCTTGGTCATGTTGCAGAGCTTATCGCTCCTTATGAAGGGGTCTTCCTCGTGCTTCCGTGCGAAGACGTGGATGAGGCTCTTAAGATCATGGAGGAACGGAGAGGTCATGAGTTGAGCTACAACCTACACTTCCTGAGCCATCCAAGCAACAAAACTTTGGCAAAGCATATTATCTACACGAAGCATACAAGTCCGGAGCGGAGTGCTGATGAGATATTGGAATATTTGGGTAAACTACCTTGATGGGGGCTCAGGATGTCATCGCTTGGTCAGGTATCTAACTATTGTGACCATCTGAAGTTTTTCACTCTTCATGTGAACCAACACCTTCTGTAAATATTCACATGCAAATTATCTCTTTAGTGAGTTTCTGCCTACCTAGTGAGATGGTCCGACCACTATAGTCAGATTGACCATGACCCAATCTGGTAGGTGTGAATAAGATTAGGCCAGGCGTAGCAAGTTTAAAATATGATACAATTCCTCAATTGGTTTTCAATTATCTTGTTAATTATTGGAAAAGGCAGAAAATGTCCTTAGACAAGCCGATGGACGATGTCGTGGTCGTTGATCAATCGTCTCTCATCAATGCGATCCTGGCCCGAGCTGTCGACACAGTAATGTCGATTGTATCCTCGGGCGCCGATCCAAACGCTCGGAGAGTCGGTAAAGAAATACCAGTCTGGCTCTCAGTAGATGGACGACATATGAAGCCCGAGAGACAAGATCCCAATTCGTGCCATGAGCTGTATGCTCTCGATCTTGCAATCACAAGCCGCCCATCTTGCCGTCGTATTGTCGAGCTATTACTCCGGCACGGCGCCGATCCGAATTCTCGCTACCCACGCACTTCAATCGCTCATCGAGTCTTGGAAAGAAGAGGTGCAGTTCCCAGCATGGCTTACGGCAAGAGGAATGTGTACCTAGACTTGATTCTTCGGCACCCACTACTCGATGTCAATCTTCAAGATGGGGAGGGCAGCACTTTGATTCAAACTGCCTTGGAAGTAGGGGATGCGGAAGCTGCAAGAATACTGATCGACAGAGGCGCCGACCTCCGTTGCAGAGACGATTCCGGTAGAAACATCCTACATCTTCTCTCCGCCGATGACTGTGGGATTGAGCTCGTTCAGCATATCGTCGCTTTGGCACCAGATCTCCAATATCAGTTTGATAAGGATGGTAGAGCCCCACTTCACTATGCGATAGATTGCCAGAAGCCGGGAAACCCAAAAGACGAGGTCAACCTTTTAATCTCCTCTGGTGTAGACGTTACGGCTCAAGATGCCAATGGCAATACGCCACTTCACATCCTCTTTAAAAGACCATTTCTTCTCATTGCAGACTACTACGGTGATGCAGTCTGGCAGGGTTTCATTAAGAATACAATCGACTTACTGCTATCGAAAGGAGCAGACATCAACGCGCAGAACAAAGCCGGGGAAACGCCTGCATTCGGCTACTTCCGCACGGGCAGCTTCAAGATTGATCTTAGCTGGGCGAAGCTGGACGAGGAGAGACATAGCCTCTCTAAGAAATGGGGCGGCGATAGATGGAAGGTTGACAAGGAACTGGAGGAGCAAATTGTGGAGGAGACGGAACCGAAGATTTGGGCGCTCTTAGATGAGATGGGAGTGGATTGGTCGGTTCTTGATGTCAATGGTCGGTGTCTGCTTCATGTGGTTGCTGGGCAAGAACGGTCATTGAGAAGGTTAGCCAGATTTCAGTTCTTGGTGGGTAAAGGATTGGATGCTTTGGCAGAAGATATGCAAGGTCAAAATACGCTAGATATCGCGGCGCATATAAAGGCAGACGACATCTTGGCATTGTATAAGGCTGAGTAGGGGGTTGCCCTTTTGAGCCTCTGGGGTAGTTGAAGAATGAATACTTGCCCTACTTACTCCTCAAAAGTTTTCTAGCGTTATTTAAACAATTAAATGCTCAGCAAGGCCAGGATACTGGTAGTAGTTTCTAGATTGTTGCCATGAGACCAGAACATAATCAGATCTCTCATCTATACTGATGTCATAACCACTGAGTACCTTGCTCCCTTGTCTAGCAAGGGAGGACCATAATTCTTTAGTCTTGTCTGCCAGGCTTTATTGATCGGCCCTATTTCATGCGGCATGCAGCATGAGGTGCTATTTCTGGAATAAACACAATTCCAAACAGGCCCAGTTGAATGTGACCCTGACATCCATAAGGTCCCATACAGCGAGGTCAGAGAATGAGTATGCGTTGAGATCCCATCTACCAGATATATGAGGCTGAAGTCAATGCCAATGTCCGTGTCTTGCCTAAAAGGCCGTCTCATGGCAGTGGTTAAACTCCGAACTACTTTAGCTGACACAATAGTGGAGAATGACAAAGCCATTACATACCGCTCAAAGCTCAACAAAACGCGGAATCTCGACCAATTACCTTGAGACGATTAAGATCCCTTACCGTTCCCGCGGGAAGTGCCCACATTTATCGGAATTTACCCGCAACGGCTGAGACCTTAGCCGGAACAGTGATGCAGGCGATATTTTGAAAAGGGAGATTTTGAGCGAAGTGCAGCGGGTAGGGACTGTTGGTGACATCGTGCTAAGTTGCTTGTACCTTTGAGTTTCATTAACCGAAACATTAACTGGAGTTTTTGGTCCCCTGCCCTATTGGTCATGTCGTATACGTCAGCTCATAGTCCAAACACCAACACTTTCACAACTTACCATCTTCTTACCACCATTCAACACCTCAAGATTCGATGCTTAATACACGGACCATAAATGGCGTCGAACTATCCTTCGAGGACCGGGGCATGGTCACATCCGATCCAACAATAGTCTGTCTACCAGGCTTGGGTCAGGACTACCGTTGCTACCAATACATTCTCCCCTTCTTGGTGGCCAAGTATCGCGTCATCAGAATATTATGGAGGAACCACGGCGGCAACAGCGAAGCCACGGGCAAATGGAGCGTGGACGACCAAGCAAACGACACGATTGCACTTTTGGACTCTCTCCAGGTCCAAAATTTCATTCCCATTTCTCACTTTCAAGGAGGTTGGTGCGCCATGGAAATGGCTGTGCGTCTGGGCAAGCAAAGGGTCCCGGCTGTGCTATTGACCGACTTCATCCTCACTCGGCCTCCTCCAGAATTCATCAAAAACCTACAAATGATGCAGCGCAAGGAGACCTTTCAGCAGGGCCAGGCCCCCCTCATCAAGAAATGGCTCAACAACACTTCCAACAAGAACGTTTTAGATCATTGCGAGAATGATCTAGACACCAACGGATTCGAGAACTGGTCTTATTTCTGCTGGCTGGTGGAAAAGAACTATGAGCACTGGGGTTCGCCAATGGAGCGCCTTGAGGCTATCAAAGACCCTCCTTTAGTTCGACATATCTTCAGTCATCCCAGAGAGGAGGCTTATCTTGCGCAACATGACGAATTTGCGCGGAAATACCCTGATTGGTTCAGCTTCGCCAAGCTCCGCGGGGAATCTCACTTCTCTGTTGTCGAGCTACCAGAAGCTGTGAGTCTACAATTATCACATCTTGTCAGTCAGATAAAGAGAAATTAGCAAGGCGAGCGAAAGTGTAGGTCGAGGTAAAAATTAGATTCGGGCTCAATTTCAGATAAAATGGGTTTGTTGTTTGCGATACAGGTAGGAGAGAGCGGCATAGCAGAGGTGTAATAAGTAGCAAAGCGTTTACCCACCCCAGTGTCTCTTATAGTGTTAAGTTTCACTCTACGATATATAAATAGAATTATATTAAAGATGAGCACAAGAATAACAGGCTACCTACCAGCACAAGGCTTGAATGAGCCTCCTCGGATTTGGGTACGTTGCCTGCCGTTACCTACCCTAGTCTCGACCCCGCAGATTGGGACGCTAACGGCACACAATGCTCGTTCAACTGACTGCTGAACGAGATGTCTAGGATGTTTGATGTCGGTTCAGTCGGGGAACCATCGGCCCGGATCAACGGTCATGTTGATCCGGCCCGAGGGTGTGCTTATCTTAGCTTGTTTCCTAATCTAAGCGATAACCCGGCTCCACAAGCGATCCAAATTTGGAGCGGAAAATAGTTATCCGTCCGTTCACGGAATCGAGACCCCAGCGACATACATACATTCTTGTGGGTAGAACGGCGCCTCGTTATCTATGCACTCGCCAACTATATATGCTGGGAGTTTTCTGATAGAACTGGCGTATCCGGGCTGCATTGCTTGTTTAAAAGTATTGATGGGCTTCAGATACTTGGGGAGATTGAAGTTGCCCCATGGAGTTGGCCACAGGACTTTAGGTAGAGAACCAGAGCGTTGAGGAGGTGGATAGGCTTCTTCATCCTGCTGTCTGTTGAGTTCATCAGGTTGGCCATATCATCAGCCCACCCAATCTGCGTCTCGCTCATAGGACGCAGGTTCTTGATCCAGTATGACTTCTGATCCTTAACTTTCTGGTCAGGATTCCAGTGAGGCTGACGTGAAGCCTTAACATCTTCCGAGTCATCCCAGTACCGAGCAAGAGGCTCGACGTATTTCTTGCCATCGTCAACGTGCGGCGATGAAGGGGCGAAGAAAAGCAGCCACGGCTCTTTCTGGTTGGTAAGTACTTACATCCAGCACGATAGCTAGTCTTCTTCACCAGCTGTGGCATATACTCCCCATCCTGATTAGAAAGAACCTGCTTCTCATAATCACCACTATTCAAAACATCAGCCGCAGCGCATGAGTCTCAACCAGAAAAGTGACCTTACCCAGGAGATGGAACATGTGTGATGTTGGTATTATGGGCCAACTTTCAGCAGCGTCGCCCGACTTGGACAACAAACAGCAGTAGTGACGTGGTGGTTCGTAAAACTAACTCCCCGCTGTAGAATCAGACGCTGTAGTACATTCTGATATTCCAAGGAACCAAGACGAATGTCTTGATCATCTGTCAGAAGAAAAATAATGTTAGACTTAGTACTGGTGCTGACAGCGACAAGAAAGTATGTCGTAGCGGCGAGGATGGATTTGAAAAGCATTGTAAACGGTGTAGCAGCTTAAAACACGTCTTGATACGCACTGGCTTGCCTTACTGAGCTAAATGTCTCGCGTTATATATGGCCCTGAGCACGCAAGAACTTGTCGAGATGTTGAAGGATCCACTTGTATGTATGTTTCTCGGTCCCCAGTTTTTGTGTTGCTGGGTTTATGGATACTCGACACTGGTATCGGAGGATGAACATTCATGGAACTCCCCATAGCGTCTTTAGTGACAGCAGCGACATAACTGGCCAATGATGATCACAAAGTTGTTATATTCTCCCCCGTAATTCCTCCCCCGGATTATATTCTCGGCAGATGTGTTCTAAAGTTATCTGGATCATGAGACAAGAATGGGAATTGTTGAATATAACCCTGGGAGGTAGTCTAAGGGGGGGAAGAAAACTCAGGACCTTGACCCCAAGTAATGAAAATACTTTAGGTAAACTTAGCCTAAGTTTAGGGGACTCTTTGATAAGTTTATTTTGACACCCTACATCAAGATTCGATGTTTTCTTGCCCCTCGAGGGTAGTGTAGACCGCAACATACTATGTGGTGTTTAGTGGCGGCTCTCGGAGCCGTTCCCTGTATCTGGGTGAAGTTAGCGTTATTTCAGCACATACACAGAGCGCGGCGTATTTCGCGGCCAGCTTAACAATAGGGTTGTCGACATGTACTCCAGCTTTAGCATCTCGTACTCGAATACTTTCTGTTTCTCGGGGTTTTACTTGTCGAGTTCAGAAACTGTATTGTCACTGAAAGTCATCGGCGCTGCTGGTCAACGAGAACCCGCCATGGCAAAGACGACATCAGCTGCAGGTACGTACCAAGCTTCCCTGGAACCTTTACCCAGCTCCGGAAGCGACAGCCGGCCATGCTTAAGCTGAGCTCAATCATAGTTCGCCCATCAGTGGTCTCTTATCTCGTCTGTCGCTCCCGCAAGGTTCGTTTACATCACCCAGTTGCGATACGTAACCTTACCACGCACATCTACAGGTCAAATATGATGGGGCCGTTCCGGGCTGCCAGAACTGCCAGACCCTGGGTATTGATTGCCCCGGGTATAGCACACTTCCCGAAGCGCAGAAGAGGTTGGGGGCGGATAGCCTTGAGAGCATTTATCGTGCCTCGGGCGTCGAGAAACGAAGAGTTGGCTCGTGTGATGCTTGTAAAAGGCCCAAAGGTCGCTGTGATAAGGTTCGACCAGCCTGCTCACGATGTCTACGGAAAGGTCTCATTTGTCGATATCCACAGAAACGGAGAGGCACTGCAAGTACCCGATCAAACGTGTCAGAAGAAGCCCTGAAAACGTGCAGCCGGGAACGGATGTCACAGACGTCTCCCCTGGTACAGCCTTTGAGCCCCAATCCTCACTGTCTCGACTGGAAACCAGCCCCCGGTATTTGTGTCTATTCATTACAGCAATTCCTGTACTGACTCAGACCAGGGTACAGAACAGGTCTCTTCCATGGGACACTCAAAAGCTCAAGACATTGACAAGCGTGTATTTTGACAGAGTGGCCACTGTCAGATGCCTAGACTTTCTTCATAAGCCCTCGTTCAATCTTTCGCTTGACAAAGGCTCTCAAGTCGAGGATTATGGGGATGCAGTCCTCTACGTGATATGTGCACATGGGCTCCGGTTTGTCATACACGCAGTAAAAATAACAACCAGCTCAGCGTACTGAATAAGGCAAGAATAAAAGAACTTGAAAGCAGTGCAGGTCCCGGCGGGCAAGCCATGCATGATGTACCAGGACGACTGTGGGCCGAGGAATCGCAGGCGATGGTAATGAGAGAGATCAGCAAACCAATACACATTTGGCCAAAGCTCAACCGCATTGTCTCGTTTCGTTCCCTTCAGTGCCATCTGAATGAGAGGCTTGATATGACAGTTTGCCCGTCCTATTGAAACAAGTGCTAAAAATATCGTTCGTAGTGCTTCCCTGCTGTCACCTGGTCTGAGTATATGGACACCCGCTTCACTGCGGAGTTCTGTCCCGGCTACTTCCCAGACTACCCCGACCCAGTGTGCAATACTGTCACGGTTTGCCCGTTGACCAGTAGATCTGCTAAGTTGTTGAACATTGGTGAGGGACTATGGCGCTTTCGATGCACAGTTCGATGTATATATATTCATTACTTCTCAAGCTTTCTATACAGAATCCTAGTCTTTTATAAGCTACGTATGCCAAGTGAATACGAAGTTTCGTCTTCTCCGAGCCTCAATCATTGCCTTTACCCGTAGCTGTGCGTTCATCTGAAGATTCCTGGCCATAGTGTTCCAATATTCCCTTCGATGTTTCCTGTTCGTTACCTGACACGAAGCGCAATTCCTCTACCATCTGTCTTCTGTCGAATATGACCTGCGTCAGTCCAACAAATCGATGCTCAAGGCCCTTCGCTGTGATCCGGGGATTGCTCGCTATCTTCTGCACCGTTACCAATGTGTCACCAGCATGGTCAACTTCGGGAAAGGCACAAAAGTTGACAGCTTTCATATCTTGGTCATTTGCCGGTGACCAATTTGGGATAATCTTGCACCTTGGCTCAAATATCATCCTGTTTTCGTTTCTATCAGCAATGGGTCTAACATTTGTCAAGCAAATAGCGACATATTCCGCAGGTTTTGAGCCTCTCTTCTTGAACACGATTACTGCAGCGTAAACCTCTGTTTGGCCTTGTACAGAAGTCCCGATAGCGTTCATAGAGGTGCTGATTTGACCCATCCGGCGGGGCATTATGAGCGGTAGCAAAGGGGGCGTCCCTGATGCCCATTCGAGGTCCGAATCGCGATGGCTCGGGAAGATACCGTATAAGCGATAGTCTGAGGTTCCTCGAGGGAAACAGAGTAGAAATGGACTCCCTGCCTCACGTGGCTGCCACAAAGGAATTGACAAAATGCTCGCATATGGCTTCTTCACCAGAATGCTTGATTGCATAGTTATCGATACTGTATCCACATGATCAGAAGTTTTGTCTGGATCAGATGCTGGGTGCCCTTCTCCTTTAGAGAAAAGCTTCTTCTCAGTGTCAGACATGATATTCTGTTTCCGAGGCAGCTTTACAGGGAAGAACGTTTGAGGCCATATTAACCGCAAGTATCGCTGCGCCGCTTCATTACCTTTCCGAATCAGCGGAACCCATACTCGTGATATGTTGCGTGTTGTTGTAGTACTAGCAGTCTCTACATCCCAGCAATCGAGGACGCCAAATACAAAATGAGGTACCACAGTAGGCACAATAGGCAGGGTGATTTGCAGTCCAGTGTTGGTCAGGTGGAATGAGTACGAGTGATCTGCTGGTTTATAATGCCTCTGGAGCTGAGGCGAGCTGCTGACAACGACCGACTGGGACTCGCGGAACTCAATAGGCGAGCGAGGGAGAAAGTCGACATATTGCAATTGAGAAGCGAAAAAGCTCTGATCAGCATACTTGTGGATGATTTCTCCCAGGAGCCTGGTAAACGCCCCGTAGCCTTCACCATATACCAGTGGCATGGAGATGTCGAAGATCCCGAGGAGAGAGTAAGCCTGATCCTCTATACGGGTCGTCGAGCGCCTCGACGCCCAGGACATCCTCTGTGCAATACTGTATCTTCGTAGTGGATGTGATTTGGAGAGCCGGCCCTTGAGAAGACGTGACCAGGGGATTCCTGTAATCTCGGTGATAGACGGCGCCAGCTCAGCGCTCGTCGCTATCATGGTCCATGCGCTGGAGAAGAACTGTAAATTTGGTGGTGCAATCAGCTCCTGAAGAGTCCAGCCTCTTGTGAACCACCTTGCGTTTCTGAATGCACTGTCTGGCTCGGTGCATTCCTCCAGCGTCAGGGGAGGGACGTCCTCCAAGTATACATAGCAGACAGCAGATCGTCGATACCATCTGAACATGGAGTTAATTGCCTCAGATAATTCAGCCGAACTGCTCTTATCAATGCAGTTGGTGTCCACCCAGACGTGGGTCAGTTGGTCTTTGGCAGCTTGGGTACAAGCCCAGACGATTTTCTGGAACCCAGGCTTGAATCGACGGTTGTTGCGATCGGCCCAGTCTTGCAGTGAGACTTCGCCATCGCCCCAGGTATGAGATAAAATGGCATACTCTGGAATGGAGACATCGAAGAACTCTTCGACTTCGGGGGTCGTGGTACTGATAAGTCGCATGTTGCCTCTATGATAGATGAGATGTTAAAGGTGAAGAGGTGTGCTTGTTCCGTCTTCAATCGATGAATTGACCCATTGTGCAGCCTTACGATCGACAAGAATCAGCCCTCTTGTGGCACAGCGTTCATTTTCAACTTATCTGATTAGGTGATGACAGCACAGCCGCTAGGCTTAGACTAAGCGTTAAACTTCATCGGATTACCCTAAGCTGAATGGGGAGGGCTTTCAATTGTTTCTTTCGGTCAAGAAATGCACCATTATTGATCACAATAGCAGATACATTGATGATAGAAGGACTAGCCTGGCATTCGCGGAGGGTCTTAGTGTACCATTTCCTCAGTATGTCAAGAAATGGAACTGAGGTATACCTAGGCAGTGTTCATTAAATATCCTTAGACTGTAGCTGTGACACACAATGGCTGTATGGCTGCAACAACTTCATATACATACCCTTACTGTATGTCGTATATCGAGCAGTCAAACTTCCAACTAACATTACAGCCAGAATATTTATAAATCATGTTTTTGTAGTCCTGATTCCTCCCATACTCCCTAAACTGCAAGTGTCTGCCTCCATTTTACATGAAAACATCTATGTTTTGCTTTGGCAATGTTATCCAGGGCAATTCCTCAAGTTAAGTTCACGCCTTGAAAGCAGATAGTATCAACAAAAAGGATAATTACTTATTCTTTGAAACGCTTATTACGACTGAACTGACATGATGTCTTTAAAGCTTAACGAATTCTCCGGAGCGTAGCATATAGGAACCGGCACCATACAGACCGGAATAACCTACACCAACTGCTGAATTACACCGACCGTGTTAATGCCGAATCCTTAGGTAATCGTTCCAGAATATTCAAATCGGCCAGGGGAGGACTTGGCGGGGTGACTCCGTGGAGATGCCTCGACTGGTGTGGAGAAATGTGGCCTCCCCGCGGAGATGCAAAACTCTGTCCCTGACAATGTCACCCACGCCATGACATGACAGCTCGTTCTGATCTGATATAAAATCATTCGATTCTACCTCGTAGAAGCCTCCAAGAGCTGCTGATTTCTTCGGGCCGTTATCGAGTTGAGGCGCTGGCTCAAGTCTACGCTAGATTGGCTTTACCTCTCACCGAGACATGTGCCATGCGGTATTATCGGGCGAAGCAGTATCACGAAGGGTAACCAGACATATCTTCTGGGTACAAGGCTCTGCAGTGAGTTCTGGGAATAATGAGAGATGCACTGTTGTGATATCCGTAGCTAGTGAGCCCACTACTCTCGTGTCTAGAGCTCCCTGCTTCGTGGAGGACAAGACTTAGGAATCCCCATTAGGTTTAATCACTTGAGAAGAGGTTCATGGAAAAAGAGATGTGGTCAATGGTTCAAACTCATAGTCTAATTAAGTACGGTACTCTAGGTCTAAAGAATCATAACAATTTTCATATCCATCATTGCATCCTCAAATGTGTTACTTTGCAAGAACGCTGGCTGGTACTGAAACGGGCGCTGACTCAATCCTGCTCTCCTCATCAGTGGCATTACCCTTATTTCTGTTGGCAAGGAAATGCATGTGCAAGTGAGAGTCCACATGGGGACCCTGGTACTCAACACCATCAACTTTGACGGGGTCCTCGTCAAACAAGTACATGTACCAGTAGTACAAGCCAACAAACATGCCACCGCCAATAATGTTGCCAATCGTTGCTGGGACCATGCCCTTCCAAATGTACAATCCAACGGTAAGATCGGGTGTCTTGAGCCAGATAGCGAGAGACATGTAAAACATGTTGGCGACAACGTGCTCAAGGCCGAGGACAACGAAGGCGAAGATGGGCCACCACATGCCGATGACCTTGGAAGCTAGATCCTTGGCTTGGATACCGAGGAAGACGGCGAGGCATACAAGCCAGTTGCACCCGATGGCTTTGAGGAAGATCTGATGAACGTGCGGCGATATTTGTTTCTTGCTGGCAAAAGACATGACGACTTCTTTATACGGTGATGCATCAAAGACTCCACCATCTAAGACAATGTTAATCGTAACCTTAGTACTGAGTGGGCTTTATGACTTACATCCCATAATGATAGACATGACAAATAGCGATCCTGCAAGATTACCGAGAAAGCAAAGGACCCAATGCAGCAGCATCTTCCGAATCGGAAGCCGGCCTTGCAAAACAGCAGTCAAAGTAAACTAAAACCTCATCAGCCACAAAACAATGATGAAGAGTCGAGCTAGCTTACCATAGTAGTCGCAGTGAACAAGTCCGCGCCCGTAAGCACAACAAGCACTAAGCCCAGAGGGAAAACACCGGCGCCGAAGAGCTTTACCAAACCAGGTGCGTTCTCAGTGTACCAGGGTGCTGTCATGGCACAGAGCGAGACGCCACAGCCAAAGCCAAGGAGACAACCCGCGGAGACGGCGGAGAGGAAGACCTTGTCGGGACGCATGTTACCTCTCTTTACGCCAGAGCGAGAAACAAGCTCGATTGTTTCTTGGGGCGTGTATGCCGCCAGGTTGGAGATGCTAACCACGAGTGGGTTGCTCATGATGAATCGATGTAACGTAAATTTGGTATAGTATACAGTTGAAGGATTGTCTTGAGGATTTGTTAGAAGGCAAGGCAGTACGAGCCTTTTATTCAGAGTTGATAAACACTATGCAAGTTTATCGCAGACTCAAGTCCGTCTAGGCCTTGCCAAGTCAGGAGAGTTATGGATTCTTATAAGCCTGAGATCATAGAACATCGGACTGATGGTGAGATGGTTTATCGCCGTCTTTAACGAACCTAAGCCCTGGCGGAGAAAAAGACTCACTACTAGACCCGGCGATCTCGGCCAGTCGCTCCACCATCAGAGCATGTTGGGAATAGAAAATCCTGCTGTGTCAGGGCTATTGACTTCTCGGCAGTGGGTGCTAAGTCTTTAGCGGTATAGCATTGCTATCCGGCCCTGTCATACTGACATTTACCAACTTGTCATCCACTATTTGCTTCTCCCCGTCGGTGGCCTGATTTGCAGGATGGTTTACTAGCCTCATGACCCTTGTAGTGTACCGAAATTAACCACCGATGCGCTGCAATTG
>JABSTL010000146.1:0-36983 GCA_013759095.1 Fusarium sp. NRRL 29148
GGGCCCGCAAACAGGCCACGTGATTGTCAATCATCAGGACAAACACCAAGATGAGGGCAAACAAGCTTGTTAGGCAGGATAGGCAGCGAATTTCACATATAAATTCTAACCCTGATTCCATAGACCTACTTCGAACTTACAAATTATCTGTTCATTACCTTCAACTTTGACCTTGTTGACCGCCGTATCCTCATGTGACTCCGACCCGCTCTAGCTCACAACATCACTGCACGGGACTGGCATAACTTCTAAGCGCACTAATCAATTGCGATAAGCGTTGCGATAAGTCTAGGCCAGGTATTTATAGCTTGAGAGCTCAGAAGACGAGAAATCGCAGTAACAAAGATGAGACTGGATGTAATACTGATGCAATTTTTTCTATACTAATATTTAAATATGGTATTATTTATTATGAATCAATTGCTATGAACGCTAAGAAACACTTTTCTTGTGCCTTTGTATGGCTTGTACACGAACCCAAGGCCCTTATGATACATGGTTCACCTACTGAGGGCGAAGCGCAGTTCTCTCAGAGTCGCTCCATCGTCCTTGAATATACTGCCTCACAGTCTTGCCCCAAAATGCCGCCGGGACCGCCATAGCTCCCATGACAAGCATCAAGACAAGGATGAGGATAGTTGGTTGTAGAATATGACTTTCCTGAACCCAAGGCGATATGGCAGTACCAATCCCGAAACCAAACATGTTCCCAGTGAACAATTGGACGGCGAGTGCCGCTGCTGCCCATCGTGGGAATGCCTCGGTGATCCAGAGAGTGAAGGCGACGTTGCCGGTGAGATAGCTCATGATGCTGATTGCTGAGGTGATGTAAATCCAGACGGAAGGCCACTTGTTGATAAGGGCGAGACCATTGAGAAGGACGCTTGTTAGGCCGGTAATGACAGGTACGGCGAATAATGCCAGATAGACTTCGGCGTGGCGAATACCGCCTTTGCGAAAGGTGTAGAATCGTGTGAACCAAGAAGCGAATGGTCCTGTGAGAGGGAACGCGAGAAGAGACCCAACTACGCCCGCGACACCAAGCAGGATGTTGATGCATCCTGTTTGCTTGTCGCCGAACGCCTCAATAAGGGCAGATGGCTGAGTGAGGTTGAGGAAGATGACACCACTGAGGATGATGCCGGTAAGTAGAGAGACCCAAAAGGTGAGAGGGTTAAGGATACATAGGAACATCTGCCCATATGTTGCAAGCACAGACTCCCACTTCGTCCCAGGTGCTCGCGACACTTTGAAGTGAGACCAGATTGACCAAGAAGACGGTAAATCAGGTAGAGGCTTGCCATTTCTGATAACCTCAATTTCGTCCCAACCTCCATAGACCTCAACTTTTTCAGAGCTACTCTGAACAAGGACTCGTCCATCGAGCGCCACGGGAGGTCGGAGGAAGTATGTCTCGGGGATACAGAAGAGAACTAAAATGAACGCGAGGATGCATGGTGCGATCCAGACTTTGTATACACCTCGCCAGGTCATTGTAGTGTCGGTTGTTAACGGGAGGATCAAGAGGGCGAGTTTGATGAGTGCTGAGCCTATACACCAGAATAGTGAGAGTGCGCTTGGGCGTTCGTGGATGAATGTTGTGTCGATAAGGATGAGGATGAACTGGGATTGTTAGTAAGGTTTGGTTGGGTGGATGCTGACTTACCATCCCGGTTGCTGATCCAGCTGCGAGGGCTTGTAAGCTGAGGGCAGCGATTAATTGCAAGAATGATCCAGCATAGGCAGCCCATAGCGTCGATAGCACCGTCACCACAGCGGCACCTACAACAATAGGTCGTCGTCCAACTGCCGTCGATAGCGGAATGCCAATCAAGTACCCCAAACCAGTAAAGAGAGTCATCGCCGACGATAAAGACTGTACTCCAAAAGGACCCATCGGCTAAAATCAATTAGCATCATCACATTGGCCAAGACACCCAAGTAACCAAGACACCAAATTAATTACCTTGTTCTTAAACTCCTCCCCAATTGCCTGCATCAACAGCCCCGGGAGATTCAGCTCAAACGACGCAGCCATCGAAAAGCACTGCAGCGCCAGAAACCCCATCAGCCTCTTGGTCCACGACCACGTAAGCGGATCGCGGTACGATTTACTCGGGATGGGCAACTTGCGCACGCGCCCGTTGGAAGAGACGAAGAAAACACTGCCAGCAGTGGGAACAGACTCGCGCTTCGCCGCACCGATCGAACTCGCCCTTGACTCCATGACAACCAAAATACACCAAAAGCACGTGAAATAACAAAATAGAGGCTGCTGGAGAGCCAAGAGATTACAAACGCCGGGAAGGAACTGGATCTTTATTCTATTCTACCCTGGGAAAGTTTGTTTGCTACAAACTTTCGGTTCGACGGAGGGTTTGTTTTATCTAGGCTTAGAGCGATTAGGTTTCTGATGCTCGTCGCAATTTCACTCTGCGGGCGTGTTAGAGCGTTGGACGCTAAGAGAGCGGAGGGGCATTTATTGGTGGTGTTTTATATTTAAGTTTATCCAGAAACAAGGGGCTTCCTGATTGCAAACGGAGCAGCCAATGGGAAATGTTCCTGCGTCAAGTGCCGAAGAGTATGAGTCGACGACAGCATGTCATGAATTAATAATTATTGGCTTAGAAGGGAAGGACGTTGGATTTCAGTGCCGAAGCCACAGAAAGTTAATTTACACGGCTGGGACTGAGTTCAACGGGCACTAGAGGCAAGGGAGATTTATTAATACTCCGGTTGAGTTTTGTAATTAATCATGCGTCGTCATTTATTTTCGCATCTCGATGACTGAACTCAATACATCACATCACATCACAGAGCGACTAAAAGTGAAGCTGTGATTTAGGTTTGGGTCGCGACGTGGGCTTGTCTCTCCCAGTGCCGATCACAGCAAAGATTTACATCAAGGTACAGTACAAAGTCGAGCGCGACGGATGAAACGGAGATTATCCGCTCTATGTTTCGTATAGCGCACCAATCGGCAGTGCGAATTGTGATTTATAATGTAGCCTGCCTGCATTTTCTCAAACCTGCGCACGCGATACGCGTATCAGCCTCTCATTTACGGCATCCCGGAACTTCCGTAGTCCGATAACTTATTCAACTAATTACCATTGATATGTCTTTGTTGATGCGTCAACGGTGTGATAACCTCCTGCATTGCATTAGAGCTTCACGCAGCTCGAGCCAAGTCCTCACTGTTCAGCCTGATGCTCTCCTCTAAGGACGTGAAACCAGGTTCACCCAGTGCCTGCAAGAGTTGAATACAGCGTAACCTCGGCTTTTCGATATCTGCGAGATAGCGCATGGCCTGAAAATCTTTGACAAAAGTTCTGTCGGGGTTCTGCGCCCGTAGAATGGCTAGGATCCGGTCTAGATTCCACGTTTCTGCCCAAGGGAAGATCCTTTCCCCTTGGACGTCGGGCAACAGCGTGGCCGCAACGTGAAGCTTTACATCATCTTGTACATCGATAAAGTATTCTGCAACGCATTTCAGCAATGAATTGTGAGAAAACGCAATTTGGGCAACTTACGAGGTGACGCATTGGTCAGTGACTCGAGAGCAGTGCCGCTCCATAAAGTCCTGATGAACCCTGATGTTGATGGGTATCCCTGATGCTTCCAATCCAGGCTTCTGCCAAAGTTTGTGCTAGGAAGTACTGCCATTTATCAGTGACGGTCTTGAACAATTGATACGTACCGCCTACCTGTGTTGACCACCAGATCTGAACGACGCGTCATATCATTGCGATAAAAGTCCCATACGGCTCGCTCCGCCTCAACCTTGCTAGCGGCATAGGCGACATACCATTCAGGTGCCGAGGCTGAGTTCTGTAGAAGTGAGAGTGCCTTGTCGTTCCAGGTATTCGAATCCACTATGACTGGGACTTCTGCTTCGGGAAAGACTGCTGCGGTTGAAGAGCTGGTGTACGCGAAGCGCTTTACGCTTGGCTCGCTGTTAGCCGCTTTAAGAGCGTTGAGGGTGCTAGCGATGGCATCGGGGATCATAGTACCAGTGCCGGAGTCGAGGACTAGCGGGGAAGCGACGTGAACTACCGCTGCCACGCCTTCAAAGTGTTAGGGCATCTGATCAACGAGACGGAAAAATGTTATTCTCTTACCTTTTATCACCGTGTCAAAAGAATGGGGAGAAGTCAAATCGGCAACAGGCCAGAGGGAGAAGTTGTCTTTGCCGTATTGTTGATGGAACAGGTCTTTGATCCATGCCGCCTTGAAAGTGTCGCGGGCAGTTCCTCGGACTTGGTACCCGCGCTGTAGAAATTCATTGGCGATATGGGAACCAATGAAACCGTTCACACCAGTGACAAGAATGGTTGATCCCTTTGGGATGGTGAATGACGTGCTATGAATTGGTGACATTCTGAAGATGATAGGTGTTTTCGATGTTGAAGCTAAAGACGTTGGATAGTAAGGAACATGTTTATCGTGCATGATGATCTTTTATAACTATCTTGCGCACAATTGAAGGTTTCCCGAATGATGAAATCACCAGATTCGGGATTCAGAGGATTACCGAGATCAACTTTGGTCCTGAAATGGCGTGCTTACACCGCATCCACACGAGCTGTACCCAACCATACCCGACGAGTGTTTCCTATTTCGGCTTGGTGTAAGCCAGCTCCAGATCTCGGATATCCGCTGCTTGTCCGCGTCATACACAAATTGAAACATCATTGCAGATCGTAAATGGCGGAGGTGCACTGCAGCATGTTTGCAGATATGTGCAGTATCAATTCATAATCTATCTACATGAACCTGAAACATTGGTGTTGAAGCCGGCTCTCCCATTCGACGTATCGGGATATTGATGATTTCCCGCTTAAAGGGTAGTAGCAAAGCCCAGCTCGTAAGCAAAGCCAAGGCAGATCTTGGAAAACTCGAGAACATGGGCAAAGTTGACGGTGTCAATAGTATCAGTGGTACCGTGGATATAAGGGCTGCTGTTGTCGAAAGTGGACTCGAAAGCCATAGCAGAGGGGAAACCTTGGCGAGTAGCGGAAGCATGGTCAGAGCACCCATATCCGCACTTGGAGTCCACAGTGGGGAGCTTGGAGTACTGCTCACAGTCAGCTAAGGCCTCCTAACGTGGGATGTAAAGACTTACAGCAGCGACAACCTTCTTGAGGAAGGTAGTAAGTCCAGCATCGACATTGTCGGTAAGAATGCCAACGACTTCGGTCGTACCAGGCTTGACGTAGCCAGTCATGTCCTGGTTGAGCATAGCCTTGACCTGGCGACCGTCTTGCTTGTACTTCTGGAAGATAGCACCACTTCCGAGAAGACCGCCCTCTTCACCGGCGTACCAGTGGAACTCAATGGTGTTGGGGGCTTGACCGGTTGAAACACGGGAGTCGGTCAGGAGAACGCGGAAAGCTTCAAGAATGGTGACAGTTCCAGAGCCATCATCGTCTGTACTCATTAGCCAATGATCATTAAAAAGTGAAGGATGACTTACCAGCACCAGGAGATCTTCCAGTTTCGGGGCTTCGAGAATTGACGGAATCCTGATGAGCGCCAACAACGATAGTAGCAGCACTCTTTCCAGTGATGGTAGCAATAATGCTAGGCTGTCTGAAAGAGTGAGTGAACTTCTCAACCTTGACGTTCTTAGCGCCACTGGCAGTGATAATAGACTGGATCTGTCCAAAAAGCCACTCAGCAGATTGCTGGCCGTAGGTAGACTTATAGTATCTATTCTGGAATTTGATAAACTCTGTCAAAGTGCTGCGCATGTTTGTCTGGCTCAGCTTAGGAATGAGAGCGTTGACGGCAGATGTCTGTGCAACGGCGCTGGGGAAACTGGCGAGGAATTGGAGGCTGAAGCCGGGCTCATCGAGGTCGGTGATATCGATGAAGGTTTTGTGTTCCTGTGATGGTCAGACTCGGTGAGAGATTGTGCGAGGACATGAGACTTACAGCTCTAAGTGCCCACTTTTCCTTCTCGGTGACCATGCGGACATCGCCAGGGCCAAGCTCAATCTTGTAGAGAGGCTCAGCTCCCTTGCGGGGGTCAATAGCAGCGGCATTTGACAACCCGATGAGGGTCGCAAGAGCAAGAGTAGCACGCATGATGATAGTGATCTTTCAATGAGGAACGAAGCTGGAGTTACTCGATAGCTTGGCTAAACCTGCACGTCGATCATGGAAATATCAACTTATATAGTAATGACGATCTCCCTCCGAACGCTGTGTTAGGAAGGCGCTGTACCCCCCATATCATCAGACTATTTTGCTCCGTGACCCTTCATGGCAGGAGATTTATTACACCGTACCGCCTATCACAGCGCGTCCCTCAGATTAAGCATAACTGCGACTTGACCTTCCAGAAGCAAACGTTATGCCGTTGATGCAAGGTTGCATTTGGACGGGCCGCTTGTGCATCGGCATTCCTCTTTGTGGCAGGTCGCTAGTGCTAGAGGGGGACTTTGTGAATTCTTGGCGCTGGAGCGGGGTTGGAAACATAAGAGTTGAGAGATCTGAGCGGTAAGGGGGCGTTGTGAGTGGTTGATAGGTTTAGACTTAATTGATACGGGAGTACTAAAGAGGAAGCTTAAATTGTATTTGCTCTCGTGTAGATTATAGCGCAGATAGTATCGTGCTGGTATTCTTCCGTGTGCCTTGGATTATGTGGACTTTTGTGCTGATTCTGGCGGATTTCGCTACGAGGTACCATTGGGGTATAGAGAAATAGTGACAAAAGATCCCCATCCTATACGACTCAATAAAGTAGAATGATCGTCTGCTGATCACTGTTTCCGTGAAGTCTGTTTGCGTGGTGCTCAAATCGGGTTGCTCTCACTTTTCAGGATGTGAGGCCATAACACAAACATCAGCCACCTCGCCTCTCCGATCGCAACAACTCTGACAGTGCCGGATATGGTATACTATATGGATGACGATCATGGAGTTTTTGAACATGCTAGGGTTGCGCTCTGTGTCAAGATTACAGTCATCAGAGAAGCTGTTTCCATCTCAGACATCCGCCACAGCTCGGTTAATAGTGTAGATTAAGTCTATGTCGCCTTCAATATGTAGATACTGCAATAGCAGCTAACTCAAGTTTCTTTAAAAGTAAATCACCCACCAAACTAACTCCCATAACATATTGTAAGATCAGCTCTATCACCAAGGGCCTACATTGAATATCCTGTCTTCTCCACCGCCGTCTTATAAGCCTTCCTCTCCTTCATGTTCGCTAGCCATTGACTGATCAGTGGCCAGTCCTGACTTTCCGTTCCCAGCTTCATGGCGAAAATGCACTCGATGCTAAAGCCTATCATGATATCTGCAGCAGTAAGATCTGTCCCGACAATGAATTGGCCCTTACTAGGGCCCGATTCAAGTTCCGCTTCCAACCACTGCATTGCCTCGCGAACCCTCGGCGCGATTGCAGCCTCCAGCCCTGAATCATATTGGGCACCCTCTTTTGGCATTCCCATACGGGCAATAATAATCTATTAGCGTTAGCGAAGCACCTCAAAACAGTGCAATGCTAATTGAAGTATTGCATTGAGCATCGGCGAGGAGAACTGACCGGAACAGCATTCATCATGAAAGTGCCCTCGGAAGCTTGAATCCATTCTCGAACGCGTGCTCTAGCATGTGCTTCCTGAGGCAACAGCCGCGACGCAGAGTCATATGACTCGATGAGATACCTGTAGCAATCAGCATACAAACGAACGCCAGGCTTCAAAGTTACTAACTCCAAGATGGCACCACTTTCCTGGATTACCAGATCACCATCCTGAATAACAGGACTACTTCCAAGGCGAGTTGGAATCTTGGCTTTGAACTCTGGCGGCGCTAGCCCATTGGCTGCTCTTGGCGAGGTGACCAACTTATACGGAATATCCAGCTCTTCCAAGAGCCAGGCGATTCGGATCGCTCGGCTAGCGTTGAGGAAGTAGAGAGTGATATCTGGCTGCTTGGCTGACATTGTATCATTTAATAGTTTGTATGTCTTGAGTAGTTAGTGACTTGATGTAGTGCTGATTACTGGTAGATTAAGGAAATACGTTAAAGGAAGAGAGTATATATGCACTTAGTGATTCGGCTTACGGAAAGACCATTTACATCACAAGTCCGAAATATCCGGCGGCAATCGGGATAATCACGCTTGACCATTGAAAATCGGACTTTCAACTTGGCGACTGCTCCACTGGTGACGCAGTATTCCAGGAATACTTTATAAATATGGATGCGGCTGACTAATGCCTCGCAGTCTAATTGCCCCTCTCTTACGGCCTCTGGCCTGTAGTACTGTAGCAACTCATGAAACTCGGTAGCGCGCGTGGATATGCGCTAATCTGAATCAGAGTAACTTCACTCATGCAACTTATGATGCTATTCTATAAGATGTTGGATCCTTATTTGGAGAGCTGACCAATGACGTAACTAAGCTGAGCCTAACGTACATACACCGGTGCTACCGAATCTCATGAGTTGCTGGATTGTGATATTGACGGCTTCGTCATACCCGGCCGCTTCATCAGCTCAATAAACAAGTAAGGCGTGTGATGTAAGTATCAGTCGTCAGGTATTCAACTCAGAATAAGACTCTCATAGACACAGTTTAGGCATCATACACAGCAGCGCCATATCTTACATTTCAGTTGTTACGGCCAACAGGTTCCCAGCGCCAAACCTATTTAGACCGATAGCCACATCAAAGAATAACATAGGATGGAGATCTCTGGCCATCCCATCGCAGATTAGCAGCAGTCCTGATACAGCATGGTATACAATCCCGCTGGCGTAATATGGGCGCCTCATTCCATTCTCTGTCAACCAAAAGGCCAACACATCTCGCCAAAGGATTGTCAGCAAGCCTTCGTAGATGTATACTCGGCTGGACATTTTGAGGTACAGAACCTTCACCGTCTATAATGGATATGTCGCAATTGACCTGATCCATTCTTGCACAATCGTGGTGAGTGCACGGGACTAGTCCTGAACTTTTGACGATCTCATGGAGCATGGCATATACCCCAACACGACAATTTCCAGCGGAGCTGAGAAAGTGAAGGTCAACGAGCAGGCCGCCCGTGGACTCTTCGACGAAAAGCTTGAAGGTTAAATCAGAGCTTCCTGTGTCCATGCTTAGTATGGGAATAGAGATATTGCCACCCAGTGACTTTGTGATGCTAGCCTGTTAATCGATCCTATACTCAGGGTTTCTCCGGTCTGAGAGGTTATCTGGCCAGTCAAATCCTAACAGGCCATCCGGCCTTGGGCCGGTTCTATCAGTGATGAATGAGTGTTTCCTTCCCGCTTTCGTTTGAATAACGCCAGGTATAACATGCAGGGTCATGGCATTTTCTGGTCGATCTGACACGTCCCGCAAGATGTCAAAATAGAAGCAAATACCCCCTACAAAGGTGGCGCTAAATGCCTTGCATACCTGGAGAGGATAAAGGTTGGTCGTAAACAAAAACTGTGCTGTATGGTATATCGAAGCAAGGTCGAGAAATTGGACGAGCTGAAAATTGATCCCGGGCAGGCTTTCTGGTGCCTGCTGGCTCCATACCTCTCTCCAAAACTTGAATAATTCATAGTTTCACCAGCGTAAACTTGATATATGAATATCAAGCCAGAGTGGTAAGGCTTGAGGTCTGCATGAATTTGAAGAGCAGAAACATTCCAGGTAAGCAAAATAATCGTCTCGGCCAGCATGGGGAGGCAGAGACCCCATGAGTGTAAGTCGTGTTGGTTGCAGTGACAACAGTGGCAGACACGAGCTAAGTTCTCGTATGCTTGACTATATGCTTTAACAGAATCGTCAACGGACATGTTCATGTTGAGGCGAAGGTAGGGATGTAAGGGGGAAAGCTCAGGAAACAAAGAGGCGACAGAATAAGTAAATCCAATTCCGTATTGACTTTGTTGAAAACCGAACCACCTGATCTAGTCATTGCAATCAAATTTATTGTTAGGTACTGAGTTGGTCAAGCCTTGGAAGACGAGTGCGGCAGCCCCGATGAATTGTCCAAAGTCTTCCTTAGCTTTCAGAAGTTGCCTGAAGGAATCCCCAAAGGTTGTTGAAAGACAATTGCCCCAATGAAGGGTACCAGATATAACGGAATCAAACCGCTGCTCATAGCTTAGTATGACGTTGTCAAGCGAGTTGATAAAGTAGCTGGTTCTGTTGACCTGAACCTGGTTGGAGGACTGTGCTGTTCCGTAAATGACCAAGATGCGGATTGAGTCATCATTAGTCGTGGACTTATAAATGGAAACATTGTCGGCATTTCGAATCTCAATTTCGAGGCCAAGGAAGTAGAACCCAATAGCAGCAATCCATCCGCAGGATCTACCACCCGTCAGTGTTACCGAACTCAGCACACCTGAAGAAACACGTGCGACGGCGAGCAAAGCTCTAGCAACATCTTCAGCCTCATTCCTGCATTCTTCGACAAAGGAAGGCTGATGAAATGCCATAAACTGCTCCGCGATGCACGCAAAGGTCGTCGACTTGAGAGTTCCCGAACAGGCTTCTATCAGATTGATCCATTGACTGGAAGATGGTCGTAGGTCATCTGGAGCGCCACAGACACTAGCCAGCCTGATCAAGATTTCGGCGCAGGCCTTTGGTGGATGGATTTCAGAAAGACATCCACATAGCGTCAGGCATGCCAGTCCTTTATCAGTCTCTGCAAGGACTCGCACTATGTGCTTGATCCCAAAACCAAACCAAATGTCATCCCCGAAGGCAGAGAAACTCTTCAGTTCCCCCAATGCCTTATTGAGGCGTTCATGGCCAGTGATGGACAATCGAAAGAGGGATGACATTTCTTGCCCAACGACAATTGTGAGCAGGGAAACATCAGCGGCTGTAAGGCGTGCGAGAATGGAGATCGGCAATGTCACCGACACTTTGGCTATTTGGACCCAGTCAATAGACCCTTGCTGCTCAAATGAGCCACCCGCGACAGCCGCCGACGACAAGGTGAGAGCATTTGCCATGGTAGAGGTTTGTCGAGTTTTGGAACCGGGAAGAAATCTTATGAGCTTTTGTTAGAGGCGGTACCAGTACAGTTTAGAAACTTGAGGTTAGAAGTAGAGGCGAATAATGGAGTCTTGGAAAAACAAGAAATTATCCTATGATGATGGCGGCGGCAAGAGAGAGAATTCTTGATTTGAAAATGTATTTTCAACCTGTTCAATGATATGGCAAGCTGTGATTGGTATAAAAACGCATGATGTACATTAAGCAGTAAACACTAACACGCTGTGGGGTTCCTATTAGAGGTGATTATGTAGAAGAGCTTTACAAAACATACGTAGAACGCCTTGCATGCGGCTGAGCATATAGATGCACAAACGCCCTATCACATCCCTGGCACTTGTCTTCTTGTATCTATGTCATTGCCTGTATGTGTTTATTGGTGTTCTTTACCTTGTCCTTGGGACTGAACCCTCTTTTGAACTCTCAACCTCATCACAGAATCAAGTTCTTTCTGGCTTTGCGTGGAAGTTTTAATTATATTTGATTTGAAGTAAGGGTTACGCGATGTCCTGAAGCTGTATTTTGAATGGCGTAGACTAGTTATGATATACAGCACGGTGGCTAGCAAGCTTCCATCCACCCAAAGCGCTCCTTTCTACACTCACGCGCGGCCCATCGCCTCCGTCATTTTCCTCAAACATATGATCGACCTTTTCCACTGCGGCTTCACCTTTATCTGCCTCAAAGTGCGCCGCAACAAGGGCAGTAATGCCGAGTCTCGCTTGTACGTCTCCAACATCACTACTTGAAGCCAAAAATGCTCGAACTGTGAGAAAAAGTCCAAGTATCACAAGCAGCAAATTGGCAACTAGCAGACATGCCAGTGGACCCTTGGGAATTTTAGCTACCAGTTTTGAAGATCGTGACTGCGCCTCTTCGGCGGGTGCGGATAGTAAAGCTCCTCCGATTGCACCCATGACGGTTCGACTATATGTCTCGGCGAACTTGTCGGCTACCTCTTGTGCCGTGTCACTCTGCCAGACATCAAGGCTTGTTTGTTGGAGGACATATGAATCGCCGACATGAGTATATCCTTGAGTACCCATCACAATGTTGGTAGTAGACGCGTTGCTCGGTGAGTATGAGAAGCGTGTTACGGAGCCATTAATCGAAGTGTATCTCCAGTCAAGGACTTTTGTACTGCAAAGCAAGGCAAATAGAGTTGAGCCATGGAGACCGCTGGCTATATCAGGATCGTCGATCAGACCTCTGTTGGGGTTGCGACCCAGATTCTGATTGACGCTAACAATGGCGGTAAAATAGTATGGATTCGGCAGCGATACCAGGGATGAAGAGTTCTTCTTCATCGACGAATCAGTGAAGTAAGTGAGGACCATTGCATTTACCAGAGTGGTCGGTATGACTCCCTGGACCGGGCCAAAGTCGCATTTATAGCTGGCTTGAGGACCAATAATACCGTCTTCACTTATGCAATGCTTTGTAACAACTTGGCATTGGGAAGATGCCCCAAACGACGTAGCTGTGTAATCCAAGTTGGCATTTTGACTGGTTTGTCGAAGGCCGACAAAGGCATAGCTTCTACCCTCAGAGTCAGCAACTTGTTGGACCATATTGGTACTGGACACGTTGGCAAGAAGTTCTAGGGAGGGCTCGCTGTTGATCAAAAAGGTATTTGCTGCTGCGCTGTTGAGGGTACATCCGCCTTTGAAGGTAGTGTTGATATTTGTGCAGTTTTCGTTGAATCTGAAGCTGGCGCTATCAAATGTTGTAGGTGAGAATTGGGTGAGAAGGACAGTCTTGGTGACGAAATGTAGCCATGTATCCGTGGCGAAGACCAACATGCTGGATAGTGTCAGTGAAATTCACCTGCAGGGCTAGTAGGTCTTTCTCACCTGAGGAGTGAAGCGACTGCTAGCATCCAGGTCATACATGTCAAGGGCTGCGTCATCGCTGCCCTCTTCCTTCTCGAAGTAAACACGTAGGTTATACAACTCCATAAGGCGCTCAAAGAAGCATTGCTCATGATGCGAAGAATAAGGCCATACTGCCGTGGAGTTGGCTGTTTGGTTCTATCACCGCTCTGACTAGCCTGAATTAATGTCCTAGACACAGGAAATGAAACCAGGGTCAGAAGAAAAGGCAAAATAAGCGGCGCCATAGTGCTAGACCACGACGCAACAATGATCAGAGTGGTAGCGGGGAAGTCAACATAAATGACATTGGGATCTGTAGATGCTGCAGATCGGAAAACGGGGGAGTTAGGGGCTTTTGGAATGACTTGGTAGTGAAAAACCAGACCGAGAAGTAAAGCAGAGAAGGCAATGAGGGGAATAGACGATATTATGCATGCGAGCCAGATTTCTCTAATCACCCCGCGGATTCGGGCGGTCGGGTTTGGAACCTCAGTGGTGGGCGTTGGCATCGTTGGCTGGTGTGTAAAATGAGGTCCGGGCTCTTGGCCATAATGGTTGGAGGACTTCATGATTTCTGGTAGTGCGATGAAGTGGAAAAACGACCTCGAAATTGATGGTGGAGAGATGCTTGCCTTTATTTGTCTTGTGATATTACCCCAAGGGTCTTTGTATTTTGTCTCCCTTCTATCGACCGAGTCTGGATTATGAATGGCTTCAGTGGCTGTCGATAGTCTGGCAGCCTGCTTTCCGCCTTGCGGGGGTTGAAAATCGAGAATCGGTCGCTGTCAGACAAAAATTCGCATGGCTTGATGCCACGCTCCAATAGGAACTGGTGGAGATGGCCTGCGGTACTCCTTAGTGGGATGTGATCAACACTCAGACCCAGCGCACAGGGCTCTCATGATCACACCAGCATGTATGTCGGTGCTGAAGGTGGGTGGCATTTATATCCCTGCTTTCCGAGCAACTGATCCACCTGAGCGGCGCGACAATTAAGAAAACAAAACTGACTTACGGGCGCGCTCGGTTGGTTCCTGAAATTCTTCATTTGATATGCCTAGATATTAACTTAGCTGGCACAAGCTTACCGGCTGGTAGTAGCTGAATGCAAGGGTTCACTGAGCTGGATCAGGGATTGGGTAGTGGGCAAATCATGACCCTTCCTTCAGGACAAGACTAGCCATTATCAGTAAGACCAGCATTTCCCGTCCGCCACCAGAGCCTCAGGAGGGGGAACAAGTGCGGCGGCGGCCTTCTAGCACTGGCAGGCGTTGTGTGAATCGGAAAACCTCGAACTATATAATCATTCAATGAGCTTTTTGTTCCCCATTCACATCATACTAATATTCGTAGATGTCAACTCCAATACGGCCTTACCAACGGTGACTACCTCCGGACCCTTCAACTGCTTCATGCCATCAACAAAGGTCAAACCAGCAGCCTTTGCCCACCTAGGGTCAATAGTTCCAAGGTGAATATGCGGCGAATCATCCATCTCAGCATCAAACGTCTCCTTAACAAGCCCATCGCCAAGATACAAGAAGCGGTTTGCGCTCTTCTTCCCACTGGCAGCATACTTGATATCATAGTCTTCCCAGCGAACCTTACTCAAGGCTCTCACAAATTGAAGTGTAATGCCTGGCCAGATCAAGTTAACTCGTCCTTTTAATGGCCCAGACTGTGTCTTGTACCAAGCAGGGCAGTCCCCTGACCAGGCGCAGCCTTTCAACCATGTCTGAGCATGTTGGACAAAGTCGTCCATCGCTTCTTGCTTGGGAACCACGCTTATAATGTTGTGCTCCATCTGCAGCTTCTGGATGACTTGGACAACGTAGTTGGCTACTGCGTCCATGGGTCCGATGAGAGATCCGTTGGCAGAGGGCCAGTAAGCGCCAGTGCTGCCGTGAAAGTAATTCGGAAACTGTGCCAACGCGACCGACATGTAACTGTCTGGGCTCTTTTGGAGAAATTCGGATATACGGAGGCCGTTTGGTCCGATGACTTCAAATCGTGGAATGAGGTCGACATTGAAACCTGGTCTAGTCAGAATCGTTGTAATCGGCTATTGTTTGGAACAGACCTACCAGTCGCACAAATGACGGCGTCAACCTTTTGCTCGACGCCATCTGTTTCTACAACACCGTCTTCTGTAAGTTTCACAACACCTTTGAAGACGACCTCGACGTTTGGCTCTTGTACTGCATAGATGAAAGGGTCACCTGGAGTGATGCGACGGCATCCGGGAACAAATTCAGGAGTAAAGCCTGGAAGCTGTTAGCATGTAGCCAGATCTCAAGTTCCCCTAAGCTCACCTTGGAGAAGCCTCGGATCTTTGATCTTAATCTTCATTTGATCGTAAAAGAACCTGATGGCGTTTTTCTGGCGGTCAGTCCCGCTGTAGAAATTTGGAAAGAGGCCATTGAGACGCCTCTCGATGCTCTTTCCATGGGCCTGAAGCTTGGAAGGGTCCTTTTTGAAGTTCTCTCGGTCTTCTGGTGAGTCTTTGAGCACAGTAAGTATTGTAGACTTGATCACGGAAGGTGACTTGGACGTACATTCTGGGCTAAACTCATCGCCTGCGAGTCCAGGTGCAAACCAGATTGGAGTTCGGGAGAACACAGTCATCTTGGAAACATGAGGCTGCCAGATATCAGAATCTTTCCAGCGTTGAACTCAGGTACTAGAGACTTACCTGCATTCTGGGAACCACTTGTACTGCCGAAGCACCACTGCCAATCACAGCAACAGTCTTGTTCTTCCACGCCTCTTCGTCAAATCGTTCATCCCATCCAGCAGTGTGAAGCAACTAAAACATCCGTAAGCAAACAATCAGTACACAGTTTCTGCAGACTCACTGTTCCCTTGAACTTGTCGAGACCCTCAACATTTGGCCACTGATAGACATGTTGACTTCCAGAGTTGTTCACCAAAATCTCAGCATCTTGGTGGTACTCTCGACAGTCACCATTTGGTAGCTCTTCCCGCACAAACACGCGCCAGAACCCCTCCTCATGCCATTCAGCCTTCAGAACTCTGGTATGAAACTTGATATAATTGTCTAGGTCAAACGTGGTAGCGCATTTCTGAAGGTATTTCTGGATGTCCTGACCTCTTCGCTCAGTCAGTACCAGCGTACGTCTACACGATCATTTTAACTTACGGGCTAAGAAACCGGGGCCAATCTGGGTTCGGTGCAAAGCTGTACTGATACACATGTGATGGAACATCGCAGGCAACTCCAGGATATCTGTTATGGTTCCAGACACCTCCAAGCTCACTGCTCTTTTCGAATACTGTGAGCTCGAAGTTCTCGCACTTGGCTGAGATCCAGTACGCGAGGTTGATGCCGAAGAGGCCAGCACCTATGTTGATGACCCGAATTTTACGATTGGCTGGCAGAAGATATGTCAGAATGAATGGCATGAAGATGATCATGAGAGAGACTGACATGGATCACCAAAAGTCTTGTCTGAGATTTTGTAGTCTGGATTATAATTCTGATAGAACTGACTCCACACTTTGGCCTGGGTCAGCCTGTTGGCCAAGTCTAGCGAGTCAGGGATATCAGGGCTCATGGTTATGAAAGACGATAATAAGAAGTATCGGCTCAAAAGCTTGGTAAGATAATGCTTCTTGGTTCAACTAAATGGTCTTGGGAGCTGTATTATACACGCCAATAACTACCTTTTGTGATAGCCTACTCCGTATATGTGAATGAAACGCTCGATAAACTTCGTGGCCCTTGCACCTCATGGCTTCCATTGCAGTCGGCAGTTGAGAAAGCTCGGAACTTCCATCGTGCACGAGAGGAAGAGCGGCTTATCCGGGCAATGAAGATCCAAGATGACAGCTTCTGCCTGTTCACAAAGTTGTTATCGACTGCCCGGAAATTGTGATCAGATTTCCGATACCAAAATCTAAGGCAGAACATGATTTAGAACCAAACAGAGACAGAAGATGGACCTGGTCCAAAACAAAACGCGTAAGCGGAAATTCAACGAGCTCGGAGGCTAGCCATATACGGACTGGTCAAGCTCGGAACTACCGATCCCTTCACCCACAATTGCCTACCCCAGACTTTAACCCCGGAGGTTTGTTTTTCGGACCGTGATAATAATGAGATTGTGAAATGTAGAAGAAAGGTAGATTAATTGAGATCTGTAATCGCGAGACGTCGTGCTGACTCTTCTTTTGTGTCTGATAAAAATTGATTGAGCAAATCCTCACCAGAATGTAGGCTATCCATAAAATTCTGTCCGCTTTGACTTGCAAGATCCACTGGTTGATTCTACGCAGGTCAAATAAGTTCGTGCTTTATAGCGACTACGTCTCCCCATATACAATTACCACCGCGCATGCATTTCTCGAAAAGGGCCTTACCTGGGAATACAAACATATCGACATTCTCAAATTTCTGACCCGCGTGCGTGAACCTACCATTTCCACCTTCATGACTATCCCGTTTTGTGCTAATCTTCTACAAGACTCCTGAACACCGCAAATTACATCCTTTTGGCAAAGTACCAATCTTGGATGTCCTAAATGACCGAGGCGAGGCAATCCTTCGAATCTGTGGTACGAACCTGACCGTCCCTTCAACATCCATATCACTTACCAAGACTGTGTAGAAAGCCGCGCGATTGCCCGTTATATCGCTGCCGCGTATTCTGACCGCGGAAGCACGCTAGTGCCGGACATCACTGACGTAGAAGCTCTGGCTACATTTGAAGAGGCTGCCTCGATGGAGGTTTGCTATTTCTCTACTGCAGCGTGGAAATACTGCGGAGATATCATCGTCAAACCGTAAGTCAACCACAATGCTGTAATACCAATTAATCTATCGTTGATCTCGATGCTAACTACCGCTGTCAATAGGATACTGGGTATACCTAGAGTAGAGGAGAAGGCACTGGAGGATATTTGGAACGAGTTACAGGGTGCACTGAAGGCCATGGACGGGATATTGTCTGGCCGTAATTATCTCGCTGGCGCAAACTTTACCCTTGTCGACATCTGGTCTATGCCCTGGGTGTCACAGCTGATTGATTTGAAGGGAGCTGAAGCATTCTTTGCTGAGTTGCCGCATGTGCGTAACTGGTGGGACAGAGTGAGCTTGAGGCCAGCATGGAAGGAAGCATTTGGACTAATGGATGAAGCGATTGAGGTGATGCGGAAGAATGCGGCCAATGGAAGGGGCTTTTAAGGAAAACCATTACATAGTCTCGTTATTCGTCGTCCACGACAACATATGAAGATCTCCCATAGCCCTAGCAGCCAAAGAAACTTCTGACCTCATTCAATAGCTCAAATCATCGAACCGATTTCAGTATAGCGAACTTGCTTCCTTGTGAATCAACCGTGGAACTCGGGAGGTCCCGAGTCTAGAGCGCGGGGCTGCCCACGTGATCTGGGGAATGTTCTACTAACTCGCTTCTTAACTTCGATGCCACCGCCAACCTCCCTCAACTCTAAACAACATACCAAATACAAACTTTAAAGCCCGCCCTGTCATGTCACTGCCAATTGACGCCAGAAACGATGTGCAAGAAACCCAACGGATGAATCGAGGCGGGCGCCGAAAGCGCAACGAATACGCTCTGGTCGCCTGGTATTTCGCAGCCCTCTATCCATACTTGCAGCGCGCTAATACAACGCAACAGTATGCTATGCAAGTCTCGAAAAGTCAAATGTGATGGCCAATGGCCCTGTCAACGCTGTACCAAGCGTGGCGTAGAGTGTTCCTACCCGCGTCGTGGAAACATACCCAGCATGAGCCCAATACCCACAGAAATGAGCTTGTAGGATTCCACATCAAGTGCACGGGAGGATGTGATCTGATTAATTGATCTTCCTAGGGAGATGGAGTACTCCCCGTCAACTGAGGATGGAGCCACGCCTCGTATATCGGTGACTTCTGGCGGCGTTACCTCGAACAACGAATCTCATCTACCTGCGCAAGGCAGTAATAATCTTGGCGCCTTTCTACAAAGTCCTGCCGCTACCGACAAATCACCTACGGCTCGGCGATCAAGCTTTGTTGATACGTTCAGCTTAGCTAGGTCATGTCTTGAAGCTAATGGCATTGTGGACGAAGCCGAGAAGGACGTCCAAGGCACAACGAATAAACCATGTCTAACTTTAGAACAATGCCTTGCTTCTGCTAATCACGACTGCTTGGAATCCGTTCTGGACCTTGGTTATGATAGAGCTAGAAACTTATTCATCACCTTTGCAGAGACCATTCATCCGATTTATCCATGCGTTGATCTACAATCGACGAAAGGGGTCCTGGATGCAGTCTTTGGGCGTTCAGCAAGCCAGACCTCACAGACTTCAATCACTCTGACGAAAATAGATGTTCTCAAAACCCTTCTCGGGCTTACTCTGCTTATTGAAAATGATAGCAAAAGCCCTTTAGCACGTCATCTACAGCGATTTGTCGATTGGTCAGCGGAGAAGGTTTTGATGGACAGAGGCCCAACCATTGACGATGTGATCATGGCTACTTTGATGGTATGACCTATATTTGGATTTCATTGTTCATTTTCTCACAGATGTCAACCTCTAGGGTTTGTATTCATTCCATAAATCGGAACATATGAAGGCGTGGCGACTTGTCAGTCTGGCATCGAGAACATGTTTTGAACTTGGTCTCCATCGAGCGGCGGAAGAGACTACGAAGACCGTCGAAATACCTGGTACTTTTTCCCCACGAGAGTTATTCTGCTGTGTATACGTACTAGACCGAACATTTTCTTTTGCAACAGATCTTCCTCATACCACGAAAGATGAAGACATAGATGAAAGGTGCTTGGATCTTGTAAGTTACAGTCAAGCTCGAACCCGCAAGCTTACACCTTCTGACTCAAAGCAAGGGCACCTCCTCCCCATTCCTAGTCGTGACCATGGAATACACACGTCTCAACTCAGAGATAATCGGGCTGCTGAAGCCTTTAGCCAAGAGCGTTACACAAGGTCGGCAGCATAGAGAGTATCTCGACTACAAAGTGCAACGGCTGCGCGACCAATTCCGAGACCTCACGGCCACGGCCCGACCTCTACCTTTACCCACTAAACCTTGGGATCCCCTACAGAATGAAGCACTTATGAATGACCTGGAAACCTTTCTAGAAATACGAATCTGTCACGCTCGAATCCTACTACGAAAGCCACTCCTTCACTCATACAAAGGCGATCGAGAGAAGACAGCAGCAGCAGCGGTCTGCATCCAGTGCGCAAAAGCTGCAATATTTCTGTGCTCTGGCGTGATCAACAAGGCAGTGCCGCTGAAGTGTCTCCGGAGCTCATACGAGTATTTCACCGTGTCATCCCTCGCTATAATCCTGCTGGTAGTTTCTCAGGACCCGGAAACCTACGGGCCAGAGAGCCGAGACGCATTTCAAGAAGCGATAAGAATACTTGAGGTATCGAAATGCCAAAACTTTGCATCGGGGAATATGTGCTTTAGCTTTGAGCAACTTGCCAGGATTGGAGATCGTCTTCACATGCCCAAGGACAACAACATGCCACTGTTACAAGACTTTGAGGATATCCATATGGGACAGCTTCTGGCGAATCCGGAATGTGGCGAATCAGGTAAGTCAATTTGGTGCCATAAAGCGTGTGAATGACGAATACTGAACGATAAAAAGGCGGGCTTCAAGCTCTGGATGACAGTATATTCGGCCTGTTTGGAATGAATAGGAATTGGCCGGCCAACAATAGCTACATCTGAGACCTTTGTGACGGAAGTCCTCTGATCTAGCCACAAAATATATATACGACCAATAGAACCTAAAGCGGGTGCTTGATGACAACCTTGGTCAAACTGACCTTTCCTTCATTCACATCCTTGATGGCCTGTATCCCCTTCTCAGCCCCCTCCACAATCTTGATATTGGGGATTCGGAATTGCGTCCCGTAGTTTTTCGCAGCCCAAACAACTGCCCTCTCTAGTCGAGCCTCCCATACAGGATTTGCTTTATTCCCCCCAGGAAACTCGAACGGGACAGGATTGTCGACTTCCCTCGAAGCTAAAATCATTCTCCATCGTGGCGGCTTACTGAATTGGGGCAGGGTACTAACGAATGTGACATCGGGTGATGTGGCAATCGCCCCGCACTGCTCAATGGTACCAGGACTGCCTATCTTGCATACAGTGTCTAGGACATATCGTATGGGGACGCCGGTCTCGTCACATGCAGCTCTGATTGCATCAACGATATTTAGATCTCGATAGTTGAAGCACTTTGTCGCGCCGAGCTCAAGGAGTGCCTCGTGGTTGGCAGGCGAAGCAGTCGTGAATATCCATTTCATTCCCATAGACTTTGCCAGCTGTATCGCTGCGCAGCCGACACTGCTCGCACCGCCCCAAATCAATAGGGCACCAGTGGGAGGTGGTCCCAAGACGCATATAGCAGGGAAAGGGATCTCGAAGTGATTCAGCAACGCATCTGCAGCTGAGCGCACCATAATACTAAGAGCAGCGGCGTCTGGTCGAGGGAGTTGAGCAGGCAATTTGACTGACATCAAATTTGACTCTAGAATGGCAAAATCTTGATGTCCCCCATGATATCCAGGCTTTGAGCGTCCGGGATGATTGGAACCAAAGACGACGTCTCCTACTGCGTAGCGACTAGTCCTGCCTGCTTCTATGACGGTACCGCAGATTTCATAGCCGCATACATTGTTCTTCATGCCCAGATCCCTTGGATGGTTGAGGTCAGCTGGGTTGATGCCGGAATACTCGACTTTGACTAGGGCTTGGCCATCTTTGGGATGATAAGTTTCTGGTATGTCGCGAATAGACAGATCGCAGGAGTCATCGACAAAAATACATTTGTTCATGTTGACTTGTGAGTTTGTGAGCTTCGTGGTTGTTCTGTAGTTGGTGAACTGTCGAGACTGCAATAGCAGCGTCTAGATACAAGGTAGTCGATTTTATTCTTAGGTCTTATTGGCATTCATAAAATTGTATCTTGTGATTCTTCAGATCGTCAAGCCCTATTCCCAAAACTCGGAACTTCCGACAAGTACCCCTTTTTTGCCTCGGCCAAGCCGAGGTCGAGCCGACCGCCTGACTCTTGAACTCGGAGTGATGCCTTCCATATGTCGACATCTTGCTCTTTGTCTCTTGCGGATTATCCGCCGGAAGACGCGAAGATATGTAGATCTCTATGAGTGGATGCGCGGCAGCATAAGGTGGGCAAACGCATGTCACGACCGTCAATCGGAATTTCTTCCGTGCAAGCTGATAGCAAGGAAACGGCAATTCAGCCAGGTCCCATAGACGTGATTCGGATGGTCCGGCACAATAATCGCAGAATAGTGCTCTCGTCGTGTCCCAAGAACCATAAACGATCATTCACTCGACCAGATTTATCAGCCAGGACAAATTCCAGTCAATCAGCACCACATACTACCTGCCTCTGTCACATTCAACATTTGTGCGAAAGGTATACTGTTGTAGAATGGCGCCTTACTTGGGTCCTGAATGGCTAGAGGTTGGACTTCATTAATTGTAGAAGCATTCATAATACTAATATGTCGCAGGTGGAGAAGGAGCTTGGTGGCCGCCTTGTCCTCGGTGGGACTATGGAGAACTATCGAGCCGGTGGGGAAGCCATTGGGAAGTACATCAGAGCTCATTTGCCCCCTCCCCGGGATGATGGGCTTGAGGTTGGTAAGTATACAGTATATTCAGGTCCTGGAATCCAGCTGACGTATCTTAGCGGATGAGAAGATTAATGACAACATTACTGTTCGTACTTACAAGCCGAAAGGCTCCAAAGAATTGTTGCCGGTGGGAGTTTTCTGTCACGGTGGCGGCTTCTCTGATGGGTCTATCGATATGGAGGATGGCCTGTGCAGACTGATTGCATCTATGTATCCTTGCATAATCGTATCCGTCGAGTATCGTCTTACGCCTTTAGTCGATATCAAGGTGGTGTTTCAGGACGCCTTGGATGGGTTCTCATGGGTAAGTGGGGATGGTTTCTCAGTTTCTCCGTGTCAAAAGTACGTCTGACTGACAGCTTGAAGACTTATGAAAACGCCTCCAAGTTGGGCGGGGACCAGAAGCGTGTTTTCATGCTGGGGAGTTCATGTGGCGGTACACTCTCCCTTGCCACAGCCCATAGACTCATCGAACTTGGACGAGAGGGACAACTCAAGGGAGTCATCAACATGGCTGGTGGTACAGTCCATGAGGCCAATGTGCCAAAGCATCTTCAGCACCTCATGAAGTCCATGGAAGAGAACGCTACAAATGTCCCAATCATTGACGGCCAGACAGCCAAGATGATCAACGGTACGTAAACAGATGGGCTAGAGTTACAGAGAAGCTACTAACGATTGAGACAGCATCGACTGGACTCGACAAGCATATCGATGATGAATGGCTGTTCCCTCTCCTCTCATCACATCTCGCCAAGTTTCCACGGACTTATCTCGTTGCTTGCGGCGCGGACCCTCTGAGAGATGACAACGTAGCCATGGAGAATGAACTTCGCAGCAAGGGGGTCGAGGTCAAGCTTGACATGTACAAGGGCCTACCCCATGTCTTTTGGATGTTTCCGACGCTGAGTACTACCAAGACGTTCGTTCAGAATCTCCTGGCCGGTATCCGGTTTATCCTTGAGTAGACTTGTATGATCTCCGGGTCTAATAGCTATCACTTTTTAAAGTAAGCAGATATTGGATGAATAAACCGTTGAACCTATACAAGATCGCGTGCTGTAGAATCATGTGAAAGAGCTAGTCTACCGCCTAAAGTCCCCCGAAGTAGCAAGTTATTTAATGGTTTGTAAATGCGAGAAGCCGACTGCTAAGAGTACTCTAGGCTACTGAACGGAAGGCGAAGTGATGGGATTCGACGGTGCTGAGCCTTCTAGTCGATTCTGCAATAAATTCTTCTTTTCCTAAACACCCTAGCAGTCTGTTGCGTCTAATTCGGAATATATTGGGTAATTTCCGCATACCCCGCGTTTTGAGATAGTCATTGCAAGACTGAATATTCCTATCGGGAAACTGGGCGCCGATTCTGCCGGTGCAGGGCATGTGTCTTTCCATGAAACAGCCCTGGCAGTGCAGTACGGTGAGAATATAGTTCGGGAAGGCCGCTCTGTAGTAGGAGTACGAAGATTTATGCTGTTTCTGGTTCGAAAGGTTGTTAGCATAGACCCTAGAACACTTTCTCAATGGTGATGTGCTTCGGCACTTCCGACCCAAGATAGGAAGCTAATAGAACACCCCATTTCGATCGTCCAGACATGCAGGTGGCGCCGCCTTCTTGATAGAGAATCGCCGAATGGCTTAGCAGCCAGGAGTCAGTTACAAGCGGATATCCCGATAACTCACTACCCTTCACCAGTGACAACAAGCTCTAGACTCATATACCCCGGATCCCCAGGTCGGAATATAAATAAGAATTCCGAGACTAAGATGGAGATTCGTGGCTTAAGCATTAGCGTGGCCACTACCCCGGATTTCCCTACATCACTAGCTCTCTGAGACCCCAGGCTGTTAATAAAAGTCTAAGCGACATCCGACTTGAACATTGAGCTGCATCAACTTTCACTGATCTGGGAACACGTTGCTACACAGGATCTGAGTGTATCTTTCTGCTAGCTCATTCGGCATCCATTTTCACATCACAAAAGCAAAGTTGAGCACGACATGGCACACTCCTCTGAGGATACTTTGCACCGAAAGGGTGGCCCGATGGTAAGTTCTTGTGCATCTTCACTTCTCTAATGCAACACTGACACATGACCTTCTATTCATGGCCCCTATGGTGGCGGGGATGTTTATCTTGCCGTAGCCATTAGAATGTTTCTGGAAATGGATCTTCAATCAAGCTCTCTCGTGAGATCATATTTTTGAATTTGAGCCCTTCCAGTATTCTTTTGCAAATGGCATCGTTGTCATGGGGTGAATAAGGCGCATCCTCGACGCAGGTTTCCAAAGAGGCATAGGGGGCGACTTTGTCAGCCGTGGCTAATGAAACCCACAGCCCGCCCGCTATATTCTCCCTATCACGCATGTTTGCAGAATGTCCGCGGGAAATAGTGTGAAACACAGGCTCAAGGTCTTCGATCTTGGTCTTCATGTCGTTGATAATCCTTTGCAAGTGTTCAACGCCCTTGTCCACAGTACTGATTCTTGTACTGCTCTTGGTGATATTCTCTCTGTCGACCAGACTGTGGTTAGCTTCTGGCATAGAGAAAATCGACTATCCTTAGTTTTAGGCAGTCTCTTCAGCATTTTATAGCGCTCGGCATGGCAAGTCAGGAAAAAAGACTAAAATGACATCGAACATACGATATGCAAATGTTTACATCCATTATTATCTGGTCATAGATGCTCTTCAGTAGGTTTTCCAAGCCGCTGATGTCGCCTTGTTGCGTAGTACTACGGACAGAGACGAGAGCTTGGGATTTAAGGGACTTGAGGGATTTTAGACCATGGTCATGCTTGACTGTAAGGCTGTTGAGGAGAACCTGAAGTTGTTTCTCGGCGTGAGTGCAATCTTCGGCCAGCCGATTAAGACTTTCAGATCGCCTCGGGTATAGATCTTGAAGAGTGGCATCTTTGCTCCTCTCATGTGTCGCCTTCTCAGATAGATATTTTGTGTCAGCCTCGAGGGTGGCCAACACTGCTGGGGGGCCATTTTGCGATAGTCGGATCTCCGAAAATTGAGATAGGAGCTTCGTCCCAAAGTCTACAAAGGTAACAATTCCAGTCGCAAGGGAAAAGGCGCTGAAGGGATCCATTGCTCTAGGTTAGATCTTCCGAGGAGATGCAGAAACACACTCTTTTGTCGGAACGGTGGGGGAGCCTACAGTAGTGATTACTCGAGCTAGGTTTTGCAATTTTATTACAAGGTGGCAGTGCGTTTGCAGGGGCCGAGCCAGAGAATTCTCGCCATCGGGCTCCAGTTCATCAAAGCGTAAGATTTCTTACCCGAAAGTGACTCAGCCACTTGGGAGATCCGAAACAAAGTCTTAGCAAGCTTTCAAGATCCATCTGGTGAGCTTAGGGCTCCTAGTAAGGTATGGAGGTCAATTTAAGTCCCTCAGCTGCCTCATCTGGTTGAAGGTAGTATAGAGCTAGATTCTCAATAAGTGTTATGTACCTATACAGGAAAGCCTCGTGAATAATTGATCCATGTTCCCACTTTGCCCTTTTCTCATGAAAACAGTAACCGCCTGGTTTGTGCTACGCTGCACCTGTTGGTTACAAGGGTGCATTGAAAAGGAGACGACAGCCAATGAATAACCCAAAGAACCACGACCATCTGCAGCCACTGTGCACTTCGTCCTCCATTAGATAGATATCTGCTATATTAGTCGCTGAGCAGAGCGGGGTCATAACCCATGCGGCAGGCCTCAAAATAAACATGTGCAACCAAGTTTGCGGTACTGTACATGATAAGAAAGTGCCACGCATTAGCTATCGTAGCGTCAATATATAAGCCCAGGTTCTCCTCACATCTCATATTATTAGTTTAGTGGATGATCCGCAACTATCGTTTCCCTGCCCCAGTGATTATCATATGAATGATAATCGATACATGTCATGCCTTTCTCTTATGACATCCTAGACAGGAACGCTTGGGCTACAGATGACCAGTCTCAAATTACCCCATTGGTAACTGCGAACGATAATCCTGGAGCAGCATGGCGTAACGAGGAAGAACCATCTGCACAACCAGCGAGCGCAGGCAATGAAGCCCAGGCAAGTACTAACTCTTCCGATGATCAGATGGTCTGTGCACAATGCGAAGAGTGTCCCGCTGTCTGGTACTGTGAGAAATGCGGTGGTGACCGGGGCGCCTATTGTGACAAGTGCTGGCTACACTTCGGGCCGCACAAGAGAAAAGAACTTTCGCATCAAAGGATAGCAATCAGTCAGCTGTAAGGACCTGTTACCCAGATTACAAAGGCCGTACAAGGACTTACCAGCTCAGTGAACTGTTTAAGAGGATCCTGGATCCGGATCCCTCGACCCTAGAATCGCTACATCGGGGTGATGATAATAGCCTGTGGTTCTCCGTCGATGGTGATACTGGCTCGCTTGAGCTTCGGGAATTTCCACGATTCGGGGCTATTGTGTCCGAACATCAGAGGCAGCATTCACCTGAATCACCCCCTTATCCTCGCCTTGTATCCTTTATTGGCAAGACTGGGGAAGGAAAGAGTGCCATAATACGACTTTTGATAGAACATTTATGGGATGAGACAGCTCGGCGTAGGATGACAACACTCGGTCTCGCTACCAAAACCCCAGTCGTGGGGCCGCGCCAGAGGAGTATCCCGACTTCTGGAGATGTACACCTTTATTACGATACACTGATGGATGAAAATGAGGCTGCGGGGCGCCCACTGCTGTATGCGGACTGCGAAGGGTTTGGTGCAGGAACTCAGAGGTCTACATCCCATCACGGTCGACCATCAGATAACTGGAGCCTGAGCTCGGTCCCAGGGTTGCCAAATATCCGAAGATGGAAAGATGGCTGGCAATACATTGCAAACGGATTCAGGCGGCCCTTGCCTGCGGTAGAAAACCGACAGGACGCCGTCCGATATCTGTTTCCGAAGCTCCTGTATAACTTCTCCGACGTCGTTGTTAACGTTATGCAGAGCCATTCGCTGCGGCAGATAGACGATTCTATTGTGGAGTTGCTTGAATGGGCTGAAGTTTCGCATGTATCTGCCACCAATCGCTTTGGGTTACCTCACCTGATAATCGTCATTAATCGGTGCGATAATGACTCGAACTGGGATCCTATAGCGACTGGTCAGCAAATCCTCGGTGAGCAGCAAAGGATCTTGGAAGGGAACAACAGGGTCAAAGAAATGGCAGAGAGATTCCGTGGGGTTGGTATTGAAATCAATACCCTAGAAGATCTCCTCCTAACCTCATATGCGTCTGTCCAATTCATCCAGCTTCCTCAGGGACGTGAGGCTGTCTTCTGTCTGTCAACGCAATTAGATACACTGCACAGGATGATTTACCAATCGAGTAACAGATCATTGGACGAGAAGCTTCATAGAAGAATGCTTCTATCAGCTCCAAATATGGACGAATTCTTCAGACTTGCTTTTGACCACTACTCAAACAAAGCCAATGAGCCCTTCGATTTCTTAGCTCAGTTGATATCGCTTCGCCCGCCCCCAGCTAAGATGGCAGCAAGGCTTTCAGAACTGATGATCTCGACATTCAAGGCTTTCGAAACAAACAGGGAGCGAGATTCTATTGTACCGAGATTCTGCGCTGTTGCGGCTCCACTTGTGTGCTCAGTCATGGCTCTAGATGCTGTACGGTCTTTTGACACTCTTCCAGGGAGATGGGCTGACATCTTCTGCGGCGAAACCGACCAAATAACTCAGAGCTCTTGGGGATCAAACAAAAATTCCTACAAAATGCAGGTCATTGAAGCTTTTGACCTTTTTACCTCCGTGAGCTTGAAATGTGAATTCCGGGATGAGTCAGGTGGACAATGTGTGAACAAAAACGCAACTCACCAATACCACCAAAACAGTCAAGGCGTGGTTATTGGTCATGGATCATATGAGTCGCAGATCTTGGATGAATTGATGGTCCAATGGGAAAATAGCCTTTACAGCAGACTGGAGGCACTTGACCAAGAAATCGACAGTCAAGACACACCACAAGCGATGCGGAACGTCACATGGAGAATTCACAGGTCTGCTGTAGAGTCTCTCTACTCAACTGTCGAAACCTTGGAAACCTCAGATCTAATGGTGTGCTCTTGGTGTTTCTGCAATGATTCTTCAGAGCTTCTAGCATGTGGACATGGGGTCTGCAACACCTGCCTGGCCTATATCTCCATCTCAGCCTCGGAGATAGATCAAAGGCTTAAGGCGGTTCATTCATGCGGTTTACACAATCCAGCTTGCTTATTCCACCCTCCACTCCAGTTTTTGCAGCTCCCGATCCATATTGGCAGCCGTATACTGTCCTTGGATGGAGACCGTGAGCATGCTGTCGTCCAAACAAGTGTCCTGAGGGATGTAGAGACCCAGTTGGGCGGCGAAATTCCTATAAGGCACTTTTTTGACCTCATTGGAGGTTCAGGAACAGGTGGTTTGCTTGCAATTGGCATAGGGATAGGAAAGTGGGACGTAGATAAATCTGCAAGTCGCCTACTCAACCTCGTTCGAGCTAGATGCGGCCCGGAAAGAATGTTTAGGGAGGCTATCGGCCAGGAATTTGGTGAGGATGCTGCGAACCAGAGGATAATCGGAAGTCGGGTAGGTATCGAGAATGCAACATACAGCGGGAGATGAGTTTTGCTAACTTCGATGGTGAATATAGGCACGTGTATCCGAAAGCCCGACGAAGGTGTTTGTGACCGCAACGTTGGTCCAGTGGGGCGAAATCCAGGGACCAACCATTATGACTAATTACCTGAGGTCTGAGGGGCGAGGCAAGATCAAAGTTGCACCATCCACAGCGGTAATAAATCTAACAAGCGCATTGCAGAACCGAATCTGGTTTCCTACGTATACGAAGCAGGACGCAGGGACGGGCAGAACTTTACAATCCAGGAGGCAGCAAAGGCAACTCGTCAAAACCCATATTATCCCAACCCCTTATCTCGCCGAGATGTTTTGTATCTGGATGGTGGGATATGCTGTAATAATCCTGCAGAGATTGCGATGGCCGAGGCGGAGACTATGTGGCCTTTGGACAAGATCAATTCCTCACACTTATTGCTGTCAATTGGTAACGGTTGGGCCCAAGATGCTGACGATTTAAACGATGTTTGCAGCAAAGACAAGTCATGGATTGAAATGAAGAAAGACCAACTACTCGAATACTTTACATCACAACTGGAAAAACTCCAAGGGCAGCTTGATCAGAACAGACTGTCAGAGAAGTCTTGGAACGAAGCCTTCAGTCTCATTAGTAACAAGCACCCCACTCGATATGTTCGATTGAACCCGAAGATATCAGAAAAGCAAACGCCAGAAGACATCGCAACGAGTTATTTGTCTCAAGACCAGATTCGCCTTGATATTTCCAACCTCTGCCATTCTCTTCTGGCTACGACATTTTACTTCGATACAACCGAGAGGTACCGACAACTTGGAAATGGACGTTGTTTGATAAAGGGTAAGTAAGTTTCTAATATTTAAGGAACGATCCATGGTATCTAATATCGGATAGGAGAGATCCTCTGTCGCTTTCCACAAGGTGCGCACATAACCAAGAGCTTAGGTCGCGTCTTGGAACGTCTAAGTAATCCCCGCATCGAGCTGATCACTCCCGAGCTCGGGCATGAAAGATGGGATCTTGATGCAGCCATACTTGGAGGCATGAAAAACGATGGGCTATTCAATATTCCTATTGATTTTGAGATTTCAAGTTCTCAAGGGAAGATTGACCTGATGTTTGTTACTGCTGACTGCAAAGAGGAGCCGATAGGTATAGGCTTTACTTTATAGTTTATGATTGTAAATTATCATGATAACTGTAAATATCTAATCTTGTTGATGGTGCACCTACTAACCTGGACAAGAGAAGCCTCTCTATCAACCTATACTACCGCCACCATCCGTCCCCAGTATATTAAACCTGTGTGTATTTAACCCTAAACCAGAGTTGGTTTCTGTCGCGCTACAAAGACGAAAACTTGAATCCACTCTCGGATTGTTAACAAGCCGTTTAAGCCGACGAATTGTGTAATATCCTGTATCAAGTTAGGGCTGAGATTTCGACGACGAGTGCTGAGACACTGCTATCACATAATTTGGTTAACACAGACCCAAAGGACATATGGAACATGCTGGTACAGATCCCCACTATATTCATTCCTAAGTTATCGCCACTAAAGCTATTGAGATCAACTCAACTAGCACGTAATAGTCTTTCTTTGTTCAGTATTTCCGTGCATTTGACTCGGATGGCTATGGCGAATTCGCTATGTTGTGAATGACTGTAAACTCGCAGACTATGAACAGAATGTAACCGAATAACATACTTCCTCCAATCCAGCGATCAAACCTTTCGCCATACCAAACGGTTGTTGTGAGGGCTAGCGTAGAGCTCCAGAGGACGCATAGCTCAGGGACATTGACGTTACTGCCATCAAAGTTCCCGGAGGTATCGACCATAACAATACCCAGGCAGAGCGACAAGAGGAAGACATTACTCCCCACAGTATTCGCCACAAGAATCCCCACGTGGCCCCGGTTCCCGCTCAAAGCAGCAACAAATTTCTCGGGCAGGGTAGTGGCAATGGCAAGAATAACAATACCGAACAGAACATCGGAGATGCCAATAGCGTCTGTGACGTTGATAGCGGCGTGTGATAGAACGTAGCCTGACAGACACATGGCCAAGAAGCCTAGCACTAGAGACCCGACATGGTAACCGAGGCTATGTCTCCTTCGATGGCTCGACACATTTGTTGCCACGGTCGCAGAAGGGCTGCCATCGACTCGCTGGTCTCGTTCGCTATCCTCAGGCTCATACTCCCCACGGCTCGGCAGAAGAGGGCTTCTAACAGACGCTGTAGATTCTATCGACAATGTGTTGCTTTCATCATCGCTGCTTTCATCATTTGAATCTTCGGGGGCAGTGAGACTTCCTCGACTGATAGCCCAGCCTATTGAGATGAGGTAGATGGCAAAGAGCGCAATCAAGACTGAGCCAGATATCAACCAGACGATTCTCTGGGAGAAGTAAATAATTGGCGCAATAAAGCTGGTGATAACAAGAAGGCAAAGAGAGTATATCTTAGAGCTCCTGTCAAACTCAACGCTCGAACCCGTGGGACGGAACAAAAGTCCCAGTGAAAAGGCACCAAGGATATTCGAGATGGCTGATCCGATGATATTTCCCACTGCCAGCGAGGGTCGACCCTGCGCAAGTGAAGCAACAACGACAACGAGCTATGAAGAATTTAACTTAAGAAGACAGACGTAAACAAGTGGGTTCAAACAGTACCTCTTCCCACTCTGCACCGGCAGTTAGTAGGGCAATTACAGTGGCCGGAATTCCCGTCCGACGGGCGACGACGGCGGTATGGTCGACGAATTTATCGGCACCGAATTCAAGAAGGAACAGGGTGCTTACGAATGCGGCGACATTGTAGGCGATGGTGTCACTACTGGCCATGACAAACGTAGAGTTGATGACAACTGGAGGAGGACATGAATAGCAGAGTAGGAGACGGAGATGAGATCAGTAGAGTTGGCGTCATAGCAGGATAAAGGCGGGGAAATTCAGCTTTGACTACCTCCAATGTCTTACCGTCTTGACCGTTATAGGCCTAGTTAATTAGAGTAGCGTTCTTGGTCCTGATTTAAGCTATCAGCCACAAGTCTCACTTCATCTCGAATCTTCATCTTGGACCAGCGTTTAAACTCCTGACGTAGGCTGACTGATTGATATGAAGTCAGCAACTTCTCGCCATTCAGTGAAATAGATCTAGGCTATTCGGTAAAAAATAACATATTGGCATTGCTCTCGACGTAAGGACGAAGAGAATTCCCTGGCCAAATGTTTCAGAGATTAATTAATACACCTCAACTCTACAACCTCGATCCTGTCATAGGCAAAGCGAACTGTCTATAAGCGGCTCTAATGATAACTAGACTGAGCTCAAGGCTGATACGTAACTGGTAACGGGATAACAACACGAATACGTATTATAGAACTGGCTCATGCTGATCATGGAGATAAGATTATCTTAAATCTGCACTGTATGGAGTACTTGCCTGGAAGAATAATTAATGTCTAAAATTAGGAACTCTTTCAACCTGCATTACCCCTGACAATACTGGGGCTGTAGGCAGAGACTATTGAATCTGCTAGCTACATCTGCTCAAGTAGCGCACCCTAAAGCCAATAGTTCCAGCTCGTCATCAGCTCTCGAGGACGCCCAACGCGATGATAAGAAAACATTTCGCGGTTCTATGTTTTTTAATTTGTTTGTCTTTACCTCCCAAATCTCAGTCACTCATTTTTAATTCCAGTCGCTCTCTAAAAGTCTGTTCACCATGCGCGTTACTGCTACCTTTGGTACCCTAATCATGGGCGCGAGCCTCTGCGCCGCTCGCGTAAGTGCTGTAAAACGCCCCTTAACGCCATACGGGAAGCTTACAGATTTAGGCTTGCGCCCCCAATCCTCGACCAACAACAACGTCGCTCAGCAGCGATATTGGCACTACAACCGCTGGAGGCGCCGCCACAACGATTACTTCTTCAGAGACTGTCAGCGCCACTGAGTCCGCGTCGAGCATTGAGCCATCTGTTACTGTAGAAACTTCTACAGCCGACTCTACCACTGAAGAGCTGGAGACGACAACCTTTGGCTCAGCCTCTTCAGAGACATTGAGTCTCACGGAGTCTGAGACTAGTGTTGAATCATCTGCCACGACGACCGGTGGTATCAGCTCTTTCACCACCATCGTCGCGACTACGACTGCTGTCACTTCCCAAGAGACCGAGACTTCTACGACCGTCGACGAAACCACGAGCACTACAGTCGAGGCCACTACGACTACAGCTGGCCCCCCGGTGATCACCAACCTTGTGGAGAATGGCGGTTTTGAAGGCGAGACCAATGATCCTTGGGTTGTAGAAGGAGCCTCTCCAGCAGTCTACCGTAGCCAGTTTTTCTGCGCCGAGGGTAGCAAATGTCTGTGCGTATCAGCGAAGTTCCAACCCATTGATTGACTCCTACTAATGTTCTGCAGGCAATTGCCCGGAAACTTCGCCAACTCCGCCAAGGTCTGCCAGCGCGTCGAAGTCGAGGCGGGCTTTGAGTACACTTTCAAAGCGCAGGTTCTCCAGAACTGCATCAAGGAGTATGGTTCAAACACACTCGTCTGCGACGACAACATTAATACCGTCGAACTGTCTATTGATGGAGTATACGACTCTGGAGACCATGGTATTGTTGGGTATAATACCTACAACGACTTCAGTTACACCTTTTCCTATACCGACCCAAGCATTGATTCTACTGATCTTTGCATCACCATCACTCAGAACCAAGGTCTTGGCCCTGTCTTTTACCTCGATGCTGTTTATTTCACCCGTGGGCAAGCTGTGCCCATTCCTGACCCGACTGAGTAAAGGTCCATAATGATATATAAGCGTTAAGAAGGCTAGACAAGTATATTTCTCTCGGAGGTATGAAGGCATGTGTAGTGAGCAGTTGACAGCAGAGTCAAGCTCCTGTACGTCGTACCACGTCAAGCTTGATACTAGTTACCCACACTTTTTCCACTGTCTACTGGCTCTTTTCTTCAAAATTACAGTAAATAGTTTAATAAAGGATATAGGCAGGCTTGGTCTCGTTCGAGACACAACTGCTTGCCACTCAACAAACTATCATTACATTCTCGCTTGCATCCTCGCCTTGTTCCGGCTTGACTAAGTCATTATCCCTACTCTTTCGACCTCCTTGGCCGCCGCCCGCAGCTGTTGCTGCAATGCCGCCATCGGTTCGCAGGTCTCTAAGATCGATGCGTCATGGTGACGGAATCTTACGGGGTCGATGCTCCCTATTCACTCTTCCTCCTCACGCATAGCATTCTTATAATCATCCTCAGACCCAAAACCAAGGGTCTCAACGCGTCTGAAGTAGGGCGAGAAACCATCATCATCCTCAGAGTCCTTGGGGTCAAGATCCCAGATTACTTCTATCATCCAAATAAGCCACTCGGGCGGAGGCGGCCATCTGCGAAAATACTCGATTCGCTGGTTTTCATCCAGTTTCTCCTTTTGTTGCTCCCACCAAGTCCAATACATCATGATATAAGATTCGCCAGCTCCCATGCGCCAGCCGATGCTGTACGGGTGTTGTTTCGGAAACATGAACCAGGGTGGAGGAACTGCTCCATGTTCCTGAACTAACTTGGCAATTTCATCTTGATGCTCTGTAGAGGTGTTCATGTTTATGCCAGCATAATATAGACTAGGCCCAAGCAATGCGTGAGTGCGGTGTTGCAGAATTGTGATATATCTATCACAAGTTGGTTGCGTTCGAAAGAGTGATGGATCGGGCCTTTTGATGAGGGGAATAGCCGATCTGATTTGCAGTGAATGGTGTTGTTGATAGCTACCAGCGCGTAATCTAGGGTGCGATTTAGTTGGGTTGGACTGGATTGAATTTATTGCACTGAGCAACCTTCGAAAGGTTGAAGTATACAATAAGTAGCAGTGCCTCGAGGCTTCTGATTGTTTTTGTGCGGGGTATTCCGTTCTCCGCCAAGATGATCCGACCCGGGTGACTATTTTTCCGGCTGAAATGTCGACGTGGAGCGTGAAGTTGGTGTTATAGTATGGTAAAAGCAGGGGAGTTTGGAATCTGACCGCTGCCAGAGTTTTATCTAGTTACAGGTCTACTTAGTCATACTTGTATCTTTAACTCGCTTTTGAACTCCTGCCAGGGATAAATCAGCGATGCCACTAATAAATGCAATACACTCCTCACTAAATAAGCGTAGCCATAATTATTACATCCCGTGGCATAGTCAATCTTGAGTATATAACTCTCCTTTTATACTGAACCTTTCTATATTTCGTGCACTTACCACTGTTTTATGTCTCTGCTAGACTTCTAGTACCAATCTGACATACCATAACCCTTCATCTTAGAGTACTCACCGTGGTGAAAGACACCACAGGGCGGAGGGGAACCCTTAGGGGCAGAGATCGTAAGCCATGGTTTCACTTTGCAACTGGTCTCTCAGGTGGAGGAGTATATACAGGTTGATGATATATTATGATGTCGTAAACGACCAAGCTAGCAATAGTCTTATATGGTGCGATCTGGGGATATAAGGCTCGTTCATACCAATCTAGATTTATGTAATCCAAGATATCTATACGCGCAGCGGGCGCCTCCTAAATGTCTATCTTACTACTGTCCCGACATGATGTGCACCTCAGTGCTATAAGTCCCGGTTTTACTCTTTCTAATCCCTACCAATCAAGCCGCCCCTTAAGCGTCCATTCGGTGACCATAAACTCATACATGCCAAGAGTGTCAAGTAGTGGTGTTTCTGCGTGCAGCATGAAGTCCTAGTAGGTTGATGCGCCAGGGACTCGCGATTGCTATCGCTACTCTTCCATACTATAACCAGATCTGAGCACCCGTCAGCGTTCCAATCTGCGACGGCAAAGTCGAACGCGCCGTCAGTTTCGTGCATGCAAATGTCTGTCTGCAGAATGAACTTCTGGAAGCATGACGCGCCGAGCAGGACATGCACTTCAGTGCTGTCTGTGCCCTTGTTGGATTTCTTGATGGCGAATAGGTCCGGCTTTTTGCCAATGTTCCATCTTCCCATTGTAAAAGCCCATGTGTCGTCTCTTTCGTGGAGCGCGGTCCCGGTTTGTAGAATGACGTCTTGGAAATTAGAGGCTCCGGAAATGATGCAGACCGCTGTGGTCTTGGCTTCGGTGCTGTCCTTCTTGATGAAGATGAGATCTAATTTCTTGTCACCGTCACAGTCTGCCAGAGCGACTTCGAACTCTGTGGCAGTTGTCTGGTGCATGCCAGTTGTTAATTTCGTAACAAATGTCTGGAATCGTGAGGCTCCAGAAACGACGGTCAGTTCAATCATGTTGCTACTGGTGCCGCTCGATTTAACAGCGACCAGGTCTGGCCAGCCATCTCTGTTTATATTGCCCACGAGGCATCTGAATGTGTCGTCGATCTCGTGAAGTGCTGTGCCCGTCTGCAAGATGAATCCGAAACCTTCAGACTCGAAGTTCCTTGCAGATTCTTGAATAACTCTTTGAAGTCGAGTAAAAGCATTTCTTGGACCCTCCCCATACACAAGCGGCATATGCAAGCCAAAGATACCCAGTAAAGAATACGCAGCGTCCCCCTCGCGTTTGGTTTCACGGCCTCTTGCCCATGAGACCAAGACATTCGTTCCTCGAAGCCAAACCGAGAAACAGGGCTTCTCTGCAGGGCTACTATAACAGAAAGATGGGGTAGAGATGCAGAATCCATCTCTGCTGGTAAGTGGATATCTACTGACATCCTGGCCGTATAAGTACGTCTCTGCTTACGACCTCGATATATAAGCATA
>JABSTL010000147.1:0-18553 GCA_013759095.1 Fusarium sp. NRRL 29148
GTATTACAACTTACGTCTTAATATACATATGAGATTTTTGTATTGCCAGCTTTCAATTAGGACTTTCGAATCCTTTGCAATCCTTCCTACACTGCGCCACGTTCGCCAGTACTAGTGGGATCCTTGGCAGTACCCCTCACAAGGTAGGAACACGAGGTCAAACCATGTTAGCGTTGCCTTAAGATCGATTGAATAGGAAATAAGAATCTTGCCCCGGTGGGGTTGGAGATGTAAGCAGGCTGACACCTGTTCTGTTGGCCGGCTGAACGTGTGAAGATTGCGGAGTTACGTGGTCTTTCGCTGTTCTGGGCAGAGAATCAGGCAAAGAGACACAGTTGTAAGATCGAAATCGTAATACTCGGATTTCAATAAGCCGTTTATCTGATGCGGTGGAGAATAGACTATTCTGAATTTGCTCACGACACGCGGTCTTTGCATTGTCTGCCTGGTGCTGACGGCTATCATGATTGTAGGCTCCGACGATGGAGTGAGGATCCAATGCGGAGAAGTATATCGTCGGTAACTACCAGTAAATCGTCTTGCGCCTCGTATCTTTTATTACATTGGGACACTCTGAGTGGTTTTAAATGAGAATTTGCTGTTTCGGCAAAGGATGCTTTTAGGCCAATATCCTTTCATGGCCGCTTACCAGGATTCTGAGCCTCTGGAGTAAAGCAGATATGTAACGCTTGACGGATATGGATAAATGCGACATGAGTTGGCTTATGATTCTTTGTGGCATACTCGCCTGTCTACAGTGTTTCTTTTAAGGTTGAAGGTTAACCTTGTTACCAAGGACAAGGTGTTCTGATACTCAGCATGAGGAGCGATGCGTTGAAGGACATTATATAAGCACACCAGACGAATTAAGCGTGATATCTGGTGCAAACTTCCAAGTCACTGTACGGAAATAGGTTCTGTCTTGGTTTGAGATTATTGCTGTACACAAGTTGGTCATGAACAGCATGGAAACTTGATCAAAATAAGCTTTTACGGAGCAAGCCCGCTGCCTGGCTTTACTGGCCAATAGCATTTCAGGTGGCTCTGGGATGTCTGCTTTTGCGTTCAGTCTTGGAGCTTATTCCATCTCAGCTATATAGTGTAATGTGTAATGTGGGTTAGGGGTCAAGATTTGAGTTCATGCGTCTCATCATATACGCACGCCAATGACAGAGATTGCAAGGCTTGTAGATAAGCTTTCTCCTCCAGGCCACGTCTTGTGAAGAAAAAGACCTAACCTTTCGTAAATGACATAAAAGATGAGTCTCATCTACCTGGCTCGTGCTACGATTTTCAGTTCTGTAAATAGATTACAATCCTCACAAGCACTGAGAAAATACCGTCACCTACTCGAACCAACATCACATTATCATCATGGAGCTTTCCGAAACACCACCCACAAACGAAGGCTTGTCAACATTTACATGCTTTTCGCGTCTTCCTCTCGAGATCCGTGAAATGATATGGGAGGGCCTGATCTCTGTGCAACGATACCTCAGGATAGAAAGCCGCTGGGCAAAGCAAGCCAAGATTGGGTCTTTCTCAATCCCTGAGGGATTATATCTCTCTCGGGTTTGCTCTGAAAGTCGGAAAGTGATTTTCCGTATCATCGCGTATCAGACAGCCCAAAATGGTGATGGGGCTTCCATTGATCGACATTTCGACACCGTTCTCCCGACAACACTTGATGCGCCCTCACTGGAGATCCTTTCTTCCGTTACAACCGATATCGATAGCATTGCTATACCGCTTCTCCAGGTAGGACAGGTGGAAAAGCTCCACCTAGCTTTGAAAAAGAGGCTGGCCGCCGGTAGTCGACAGATAGAAGTCATCTACACTGGTAGAAGATTTTATTATCCGGAACAGCGCCGACCACCAGGGAATTACCTCGTGACACCACCCGTTGATTTCAAGATCACGGTCGGCCTAGAAACGGAGTCCCGATCCCTTAAGTACATGTTCTGGACTTATCCAACAGAGCTACTCTCAACTTGGGCGAGACTTACTTCGAAGGACGAAATCCCAGCACCGGTGATGAAACGGAGCATAACCTGGATTCACGTAGGCATAGAGCGCTGAGTTGACTGGTACAGCCCGAATAAAATGCCCCTGATAAAAGCCGCCGGTCCATTAGACGGATTGACCATTTTTTGTTGGGATCTATCTATAGAGTGTTAAATTGATTGGACCTGGGATATATAGATAGAGCCTCACAGAAACTTGATGCTAGTGGAGAGCTTTTGGAGTCAAAGGGAATAGTCAACGGAGAAAGAGGCCGACAAGAGAGCAAGTCAGGAATGCCACGATACTGATATACCATCTTTCACTATACCGGTTACGCGACAAGTGACAGAGATATTCAGCGTATCGAATTAGTAGACAGACTAGAGAGTGAACATGGTTGCAAAACATGATGGCATGGAATCAACTTATGGCCCTCAGAATGTTAATTCATCTGCTACATTGCCTGTTGTTGTTAGATGAAATGATTGTCCTGTCTGAAATGCACCGTCATAGTTTCGGGGATCCCAGTTAGAACAAGATAAAAGAAGGCCCTCGAGGGGCACTAGCTGGTCTGATGCTGCGATGCGCCTGCTCCTCGCAACCCATTGACTCATTAGACAAGTTACACTTTCCTCAATCTTAATTCTTAGGGTATGTTTTAAGCCTGGAACAGATCTACGATCTTAGATCAAGCCATTTGCGGCCAAGTCACGCTATAACCCGCCGAGAAACCACATCCAAGTCCAACAATGGCCCCCAGCACGGAATTCCGGAAAGCCCACTGCATCACTCTTAAAATCACCAGTAAGAGCCTTCCAAATCAAGCGCTGACCCGAAAATTCAGGGCCCGCTATTTGCCTCCGCCACCGCCCTGTTTCGAGACCATTAGTGCTTATACACAATGGATACCAGAAATGAAGCATAACAGCCTTTATTCCTTCGCAGCAGTCTCAAACAGGCCAACATCCTAGGGCAATAAATACAAATCGCTCAGCCACAGAGGATCGGCCCGCTAGAAATGAACAGGACCTAAGCTCAGACACCTGCAATGCTGTCTGGTATGTTGACAAAGCCAAGTCTACAGGGGACCCTAGAATGCTCAGCCTTGGTATCCACCGCTAGACCAGGTCCGACATAAGGCATTCCTCTCAGTACGGTCTAGACGGAAATCCTACGATCCTTCGAGGTCATGGGTTCGGTATATAACAAGCGCGCCAAGTCGCAATGGACTTGGGCCAAGAATATCCTTAGATTTCACCATGCATATCGCTTCCTACGTCTCCGTCGCATTTACAGTGCTTGGCCTGGCAGCTGCCTCGCCTAAGGGGTGCGCTACCAAGCGATCCCCTGAGCCAAAGTTGGAGAACGGACATTACATCGTTGACCGCGCGACAAAGTTCGCTAATAAGAAGGTTTGGACCTTTAATGGGAGGAGTCTTCCTGACGGCCTTTACTCAAGCGATTATCAAGTTGGAAAGACTCATGTTTTTACACCGTCTGGGGTCAAAGTCCGCAATGGATATCTTGAGTTGACGGTCCCGGGTGGACAAAAGTCGAAGCCCTACAAGGCTGCTGAGGTAGCGACTGAGATCGAGAACATCAAGTACGCCTCTGTGCGAACGACTGCTATTCTTAGCGAACCTGCAGGTGTTTGCAACGGTATACTTATCCAGCCCTCTTGACTGGCGGTATACTAATATCCTTAGGAATGTTCTTCTACCAATCCGACAGCCAAGAGACCGACATCGAGTGGCTCTCCGACCCTAAATCCGAGTCCAACTACGACGGTATTCGCAGACTATGGTTCACGAACCAAGACAATGACGGTGACGGCGAGCCATCTCACAAGCCCGTCCTTCCTCCTGCGAACCCTACAACTACCGAGCACGAGTACAGAATTGACTGGACCAAGGGTCTTGTTCAGTTCTATGTTGATGGTGTGAAACAGTGGTCTACTAAGAAGGATGTTCCCAATGTTCCTGGACCTTGGATCTGGAATAACTGGTCTAATGGTGATAAAGGCTGGAGTGCTGGGCCTCCGAAGCAGAATGCTGTGTTTAAGATTAAGAAGATTGAGATGTACTACAACACTGCTTAGAAGGTGTTTGGATAGGTGCTGGGTTTTGGATCCTGTAAATATTTGCATTTGGGTTGGTAACATTGGATTGGAGAAAATAAGACGATAGAGTCAAGATACAACGCTGTTTGGCAAGACCGACCGTTCCTTCATGAATATTGTTGCCCTTCTTCTTACCCCGATAATGGGCAAAATCGATGCTTTAATGCCTTTAATATCGAAGTTAGACCAGACACGCGTAGCATTTCAACATCTGATGCTTCTTAGTCCTGAGCCATATATGAGTTGAACTCAGTCGATCACCGAAGAGATCATAGTTGAAGCGTCCAGCGGTGACACAATTCCGACATACTCTAAATCTCTCAAATTTCTGCGGCTAAACCAAGCTCAAAGGAGTTGCTATCGCCGCTTGCAAGACAGAATGGATGAGGTTTCCTTCCAGAGAAGCGAATCATGCATCACTTGTCACGCAACCAGGGGTAAACCGCTTCAATACCAACCTTCTAATACAACAGCACAAAGCTCATAAGTCATTCAAGCATCTCTCTCATAAGGTCCACGCATCAAAGCAAGACACTATTCCTCCGCGGGGCTACTCTCCTTCGGCCGCTCGGGCTTCTGCCCATAAACACTAAACCTGCACATCATTAGCATCCCAACTGACTCATCCACTCATCACAAAGCCACTTACACATGGCCATAAGCCTGCGTTTTAGGATTCATAAGAACTTTTCTCATCTCCGCCGCAAAAAGCTGCATCTCCTCCGGCGACCACTTAAGAACCTCACAAAGCGGCAACTTGACAAAACCATCCAGCGCCTGGCTGAACGACAATCCCACGAAGGTTCCGAGTTCTTTCTTCTTCTTGTCCTTTGGCCACCGTCCAATGGGGACTCTGTGCGTTTGGGGGGTTATGGAGACGAAGCCGGCGTCTTTGGCGATGGTTGAGAGCTTGTTGTTGGAGAAGTCGAATGTGCAGCCGATTGTGTCGCCGACTTGGGTGAAGATTTTTGCCCAGCGTGTGAAGATACTGAACTTTGTTAGTATGGTGGTAAAGGAGAGCATGGGAGGGGTGCTTACTGATCGTCGTCGACCTTGATCTCGGGGTTTTGGGAAAGCATTTGAAGGTCAGGCTCGATGTGCTGGAACCAACCACCTGGCTTAAGAGCCTTGTACATCTGGCCATACAATCTATCCCAATCGGCAATAGTGCCCTGAAGATATCGAATGTGGATAAAGTCAAAGGACTCGGGCTCAAAAGTCCATTCGAGTTGAGCATCGTCGATCTGAAACTCAACGTTTGGCGGGACGAAGCTTGGCTGGGTCGGGGTGATATCTGTAGCAATGACGCTGGCTGATGGGTATTCGTCTGCTACATTTATAGCCCATATACCGGTTCCTGTACCGATATCGAGAATTTTCTACACCGCGTAAGTATGGGAGTCTAAGGCGATGGAGAGACGTACCTGGGGGTTGTCGCCGATGGGAGCAAGGAAGAGTTTGTCGTCGAGCATCAACGTCAACCAGTGATGGCTAAGATAGTTAGCCAAAATGTATAAATGTATACACAAAGCGGTTGGCGATAGACTTACATGAGATCAAGTGCTTCGAGTTGCGCCTCGTCATTGGGGGCCCTGTTCATTAGCGATGCTCACTCTTATCATGAAATGTCTTACCAATGCTTTCCATATTTGGGGTTAGCATAAGTTCTCCCTTGAAAGTACCTATTCTCGAAAATGCTCGATGTAATCGAGGCAGTTGACTCGGTTTCACTACCCCGTCAGCTCAGTCCCGAAACTCATCTCTATCAACATACCTATCAGCACTAAAGTTACTCTCCGTGTCGTTCCCAACGTCCAACTCAGGTTCCTACAAGATTAGCACTCGTTGATCACATCAGAGTGGATCAATAACATACAGCTTCAATTTGACCCGCCATCTTTTTGTTATGTCTTGTTTCTCAGCACAAAGAGATGGAATAAACTCACGCGTGCGGGGTCGGTGGTATCTTTATGTCTTTGTGGTTACATGACATGTCGAATTGCTTCTGTGCCGCAGGCGCTGAAATGCATGAACGGAGGACGCTATCCAGTGTTGGGAAAGTGACAGGCGGGGCTAGTTGGATTGCAGATGGGGGTCGATGGGGGTGTTTGTCTCTGTTTTGTTTGTTGGAAGGGGTAGTATGCAGGTAATTCTCATAAACTCATTAACGAGTACTACCTGCATCTGTAGCACCCATACCTTTATTTTGGAACATTTCGACACGGTCCTCCCTCTCACAAGGCGATGAAGATCTGCTTCAAGAAGAAGCTGTCATCTCTTGTCTCTTCTCTAGCCCCTGCGGGGCCAACTACGCTAATGCGACCACGGCTTGACAAGACGGCAAGACCCTTGTTACGGGCGTCTTCACAACAAGCTCTTTCAACTGTGGCATGCTTGGTTATTGGTCGTGCAAAATGTTTAACCTTTTGAGGCTGGGAGGGCCGTTGTAACGTGTTCAACTGCTGGCCACTCATGCTATCGTGATGCGATTGGAGGCGCCTACATTACACCAGCTGCATGTGTGCCATGAAACGTTAGAGATGGTTGCATGTACGACAATAAGACTGTGTACAATTCATACGCTTTTATTTAGTCACTTCACTGGTATTAAAGCTATAATTGAAGACTAAAAGCGAACAAAATCGCTCCAGTAATTCCAATCCAACAGATCGTCACCGACATTAAAATCCCATGCATCAAGTGCACTAACGGCCATCTCAGCATCGCCCTGCCCCCGCCTCTTACTCCAAAGCAACTCAATACAAGCCAGCACCGGTTCACCCTCATTCAACGCCTTCCTCCTCGTCTCCCAAGCCTCCAACGTCAAGTTCCCAAAAGCAGTGTATAACGAATTATCAACACTATCCACAAGTTCAGGATGATCAGCATACAAACTATCCACGAGTTTCCAAGCAAGATTAATTCTTGGGCCTGAAGGTCGTCGGCGGAGTTCGCTTATGACATAGATCCAAGCGTCGATTTGGTAGAGTGATGTTAGATGGGTAAACATCTGAGATGAGAATTTACTCTCAATGCCCACGTTGACTAGTTCCAAGAACGACAGCGCTGCGTTGAAGAGAATATCGCTATCTTCTTTCGTCATGTAAACATCTGCATCGCCTGGTGCTGCTCTAGCCCTGGGGTGATGCAACCTAAAGCGCATTCTCGCAATAGCCAATTTGGCCATTGCATACGTCAAGTCGTGAAACGGAACCGCTCTATCAAGCTTGGAAAGATATTTCTCCGTGTAGATAGCTTCAAGCTCGTTGATAGCCTCGTCTTCGGCTCTGGTCGAACCTCCAGGTCTTCCGAAGCCGGGTGCTATGCAGTCGAATACTTTTGCTGCTTTAGGAGATGAGCGGAGCCATTGTGTTACTTCGAACTTCATCAGAACGCAGAGCATTTCTGTGGGGCCGGTGTGCTGAACTGGTGGTTCGAGCATGTCTGGATGGAGGTCTGCGTCGTTGATGTTGAAGGGGAGTCGGATATCCCCGAACTCTGATCTTGCTAGTTTGATTCCAGGTGTAGAACTAGCGCGCACTCGAGAGTCGAGGCCTTTTATCTGCCACCAAAGTCTGATGCGCATTTCTTTATCAAAAAATGATAGTTTTGCGTCGGTGTCTGATTTGTATAGACCCATCATCTGTCCAGCTCTTATAGCCACAGCCGTCATGGTACTAGCCAGCTCTGTCTCTGGATTTGAAAAGGTAAATAATACCATAGCTTGAAGAGTCTCAAGATCCTTCGTCGTCATGAAATCAGCTGCTGCAAGTGCCCGTATCGTCGCGGTGCGATAGCGCGTGAGCGATGACCCTCTGTCCTCCCCCAAAGAGGACAGGCAAGCTTCCGATGATAGTGATGTAACTGACAGAAGGTAGATGGAGAACATTAGTGCTGAAAGGGGTTTTGGTATATTTGTGAGATCCCAGCTTGCTTCGAGAATGCGCTTTTGTAGACTTGGGACGTGAACGATCTTGATAAGGGGATTGACGCATTCGACAAAGGTCTGCCAGAAGAAGAAGATTTGTTTTGGTTCGGGGTGATTTTCGTAGGATTTTGATTCGGGGTCGAAAATCATTGAGTGGAATGATGGTGAGGGATGGAGGAAAGGGTCGTCTTTGTTTCGTAGTGTAAGCGTTGGAGGATACTTGAGCTGTAACGGTGTCAGTCGCGGTGCCGTATCATTATCCGTGTGGCCTACCTACCTCATGGCTCAACTTAGACCAAAGGCATCTACATACGTCAGCTTCAGTGCATACAATCAATGGACAAAACGACGTACAGCTCCGTCGCAGCGTCCTCCACTGTTGTAGATGTATCATCCTCCCTCTTCGCCTCCAACCCCGACTCCACCCAAACATTAGCATGCTGACTATAATCCACACCACTCTTCTTCATCAACTGCTCATACTTTGCCAACCTCGCCAGCAAATCCTCATCAGCAGCTCTCTTTCGAGGCTTCGGCGGAGGAGGTGCTTCGTATTTACATTCTGCTCTCCCTTTCTGACAGTTTGAGCAGGGATGTTGACGATCGCACTTTACTTTTCGTCGTGCGCACATTGAGCATGCGTATTTTCGTAGCTCGGCCATGATGATGATGGGGAGTGTAAGGTAGAAGGGGGAGAGAGCGTCGGTGGTTTCGTTGACTTCGGGGGCGTGGAGGATTCGGGCGTGTCGGGGCTGGGAGGGGTTTAGCGTCGGGGTTTGAGAAGTCCGAGATTTAGTTCGTTTGTTTTTTGACGATGGGATACAATGCGCGGCGGGTGAGCATGAGAATTAATAGAGTCAATGTAGCGTTTTTGCTGTTGTATACGTATGTATAACGGCAAATCGCAATGCCCGCCGTGAGCGTTGCGTGGGCAGTAACGTAGGGATCTTTCCCGTCGAATCACATGCCGTTTGAAGCCGATGATCAATTGCGTATTCCCTCTCAGCCTCGACCGCGCTAGTTCCAGCGAACCAAGATAGACTTTCTCGCATCCCGAGGCACGCTCAGATACGAACGACTTAGCGGGGCAGGCGAGAGTACTTATTATCCCAAACCTCACATCTTCATCCTCGTAAACTCTGTGCCACTCAATTGTACGCCATGCCAGACGACAAAATCACCCTCGAGGAAGCCCATCGGCGCTTCAAAGAGCCTCTCCCCAAACTAACCGCCATCAAATGCTCTGTCATAGCCTATGCGCTTCGAGCCTTTATCGTCGTTGCGAACTATGGTCTTTCGCTGAAAGAAAAGATCGTCACGCCTGCTAACGCGCCGAGTCTTACAAAGACATACGCGTGTCGACCAAAGTTATCACTACGGTACGTCTTCAACTCGCACTTCTGGCAAAATCTAACTGTCATAGAATATTCTTTCCCAAAACTTTTGATGAAACCACCGAGGAAAAGCTTCCTACGGTGTTTACCATCCACGGCGGCGGTTTCGTCATGGGTGATCCTCGTGATGATGACCATTTCAACTATACATTCGCCAACATGCACTCTGTTCTCGTCGTCGCGCTGGATTACTCCAAATCACCACGTGTTCACTTTCCAACCCCAACATACGACCTCGAAGCGCTCATCTTAGCTGCTCTCTCCGACTCATCGCTTCCAATTGATCAAGACCGCGTTGCAATCATGGGTTCCTCAGCGGGCGGAAACCTAGCGCTCTCTGTATCCCTCCTCCCAAGCATGAGCGGTAGTGGCGATGGCGTACGACGTATCAAGACCGCTGTGCCGATGTATTCAGTCGTCGACATGTCAGCGAGGAAAGAGTACAAGATACAGACTCGGCAGTGGAAACCTTCGTTTGGAGGGTTTCGCGCAAAGAAGACAGATATGCTATTTCCACTTTCGCCTGTTTTTGAAGCTGCGTACTGTCTACCTGGACAAGACCATCATGATCCATTGTTGAATCCTATTTTCGCGAAGAAAGAGCAACTACCGCCGAATATCTTCTTTCTTGCGTGTGAGCTTGATATGCTGGCGGGAGAGTCGTGGAGAATGATTTGTGGGCTCACGGGGAGAGAGATTGGAGATGAGACTGTGGGGAGAGAGACAATTGGGCCTAAGGGGAAGTTGATATTGGATGATGAGAGGTATTCGTTTGAGACGAAGGCAGAAGAGGGAAGTTATAGATGGTTGTTGATTCCGGATCAGATTCATGCGTATGATAAGTATGAGAATCTGGTGAAGCTTCATGGGGATAAAGAGTTGTCTAAGGATGCTGAGTTGAAGTTGTTAGAGGCTCAGAAGGAGATTGGGAAGTGGTTATTTGATGGGCCGTTTGCTTGAGGGATAGATCGAGATAGACGCGAATGGACATACATATTTATTCCAAGAATTGGTCAGCCTATTCGGGAGTAATAGGTCAAATTACCTATCTGTAGGGGCACCGCTCAAAACAGTCTTCTCTGCATCTTCACTCCAAGTGAGCTCATTAATCTTAGAGCTTCTCTAATATAAGAAAAGTCACACTGGTTTTGATTCACAGGCATATGGCGTGCCATGGAGACATCCTAGAGGCTTGGCAAATACCGGTGAAAGATATTTTGATTTTCTAAAACTTGGTCTTCCTGCGATCTCGGACTATTATCGTCTTACGGTGCAGAAACCTTACTCAGTGTTTGTTATTAGTCGGCGGCTTGGCAGTGCACTCAGTGCTGGCATAGAAGCGTACTGTCCTACTTCTTGCCAAACACCTTCTTGACCTTGTCCGCGAATGAGCCAGTCTCTTTCTTGGCAACTTCTTGTCGCATCTTTGGTTGATAGTCATATGGCTCTGTGTAACACGTGCCGCGAGCTGTATTGGCATGGCATGCTGGACACAGCCATGCCTTATCGAGCACAACCGGCGTCTCTTTCGGACAGGCCTTGCCCGCCTTGACGGCTTCGCATTCCTCCTTCTTGGTAATCGCGACATCCTCGGCTTCGCAGTTACCGCAGGTTCTGGGGGTAGATGTGACAGTACACATGGTGGATATGATTTTAGTGGTAGCTTTTGGTGTTTGATTGGTAATTGGAATAATTTAGGGTAGAAGTTGCAGCAGGTATAAATACCATCCTCTTTGTCGTCCATGCGTGATGGGCCGTCGCTCGAACAGCAAAGGCTCTGAACAGGGAACCAAGAAACAAAGGGACATCGTGACTCAATGTTACTGCCTGGAACAGAGTGAAAGGGAAATGTCGATTGTGGCCAACAAAGAACTCCAGGTGCTGGGGTACGTAGCATGGCCAGTGAACAATGCCAGGCAGTGACAAGGCGAAAACAACGTGCCTCCAGCCAGCGACGATGCAAAGAAAACTCGTCCATGCGCCGATCGTTTAAGTGATTCAAGACTTGGCTCAAAATCATCGTCAATTGATGGTGAAACGAAAGATATTATGGTCTACGAATAGCACTCCAAGAGTACGTTATGGGATGTGGCCATGATGATGGACCGCTATATCCACAGGAGCTTTACAGCTAGTATATCGCGGTGAGTATTGGGCTACATTTAATCTTCCTTGAACAAAAATAGAAATAAGCCACGGAGTAATATGGCAGATCTCAGAGTGAGACAAGGGTAACAAACATTCACAATCACATCATGATGCCGAGACTGCGATAACTATCATCGCGTCTCGACCATCTTCCTCACTCCCGAAGACAAGCCCCAGAAAGCAATGAAAAGAATAAAAAGAAACACGCCTGTCAGACGTCCATCAACACCCACCCCAGCCACGCGCCCAAAGGCAAGACCGCAGCTGGGGTCGAGATCATCAAGCAAACCATCTCTATACAGCAGCTGCACTAGTGCAACTACCGCCATCCTTGCGGACAGAGCGAGAGGACCAAAGGGTATTCACTCTAGGGTGTCGAGGATATACATTCATCAACCAGGGTGGGATCTGTGGCTCTTTTAGGGAACCAAGAGAAGGTCGAATACTATAGAAATGATTCTCCTGAAGGCGGTTGTTAGCGATCGTTGGGTGGTGACGATGGTAGTAGGTAGGGGGGGCGTACTGAAGTATTGTCGACATGAAGAAGAAAAGAAAAAAAATCCCAAAGGTCTGAGGAAGATTGGTTTTTTATACAGAGGGATAGTGGGGCTTGGGGGGTTGCGCCTGAGGCAGAGTGAAAACTCTGATTTTGGCCCAGCCACTTTTTTTTGTCAGCCTCATTTCGCTACTGGGGAAATGCGACTGGGTTCAGTGGGTATCGCGACGAGTTGAGCAAATGGCAACGCGATTGAAGAGGAATTCTGCAATTAAATGAGGCTGCCAAGTAGTGGGCGTTTCTATTGCTACAGAAACACTGCAAATGGCCGATGACAACAGCTTTTCCACTCGGCGGTGAATGTCTGCAACAGATGATTGCTGAAGTCTCGTTAGAGGAGCTTGGGCGCTAATGAGGCTTGAGACAGCGGTCGTGGACAATATCGCTGAGCATCTTGTTCTCGCCAATTCTGTAGGGTAGCTCTGCGTTTACTGGCAGATACGCATTGCATCAACGAAACGTTGACGAGAGGAGAGTAGAAGCAAAAATTTACAATCTGAAATATAGTTTAATTAAATTAATACTTGAGATAACAAATTGTGGTTTAAAGCGCGTTTCTGCCCAATTTCTGTGTTACAATCTGCTTCGAGGTTTCTGATTGCATTGAATACACTCAACTGTAATGGGGTATAACAAAACAGATGCAGCACCAAGCAATGACCAAAGTTAGTTGAGGATCAGACTGACTTTCGTCGGCGACAAATTCAGACAATGCAACAGCAGAACGCAACGAGTTCCATCCGTTTCAATAGGAATTACAGACTTCAGAAATGTGATCGATCTTCAAGCTGTCAATATGCGTGAGACCGCATCCCAGAAGACCCCACTAAATCACGCTTGAAAACCCACTGAATCCCTATGAAGATAGGGCGTAAATCAACCACGGTCTAGCACATACGACCAAAGNNAATCCCCGCTGTTGTATGTATCTTTTGCCATTTTTGCCTGTTGAAAAGCTTGGCCTTTGCGTCGTATCTTCATCTTTTGGTGTTTGCGATGTTGGTTGCTGGCTGCGCTGTGGCCCCTGTCGATGTGCGCTGACTCTTTACCAGTTATGTCGCGGGAAGAAGCAACACCATTGAATGTCTCATCCGATTGACAACGCCGAGTTTCTCTGGCGCACGCAAGATATCGACTAGGCTGATCATTTCACCCTGCTGCAGCGGAGGTTTCGCCTGTATTTCTTTATGTAAATCAGCGAGAGCGAGCTCTCTTTTATGCATCTCAAAGTCCCTTGAAGCCGTTATCAGTGCCCTCCTCTATTACTGAGAACCGCCTGGCAAAAGTCTACTCAAGTGTATTCATCACAGGTAGCCGTTTCAGTTCAAAGTACACAAGTACCGAATCCCATTAAACGAACACCCAAGTAATACAGTCCCATTTCACATCCTGGCCAGCAGATATAAACCAGCACGCAAGCACGTTCCCGACAAAGCCCATGAGATCAAACACCAGAACAGAATACATCGAACCCCATTACTCCAAATCGACCAACCAAAACCAGCTAAACAGCACCAAGGACCCAAGTAGTCCTATCATCCCTATCCCTCGGAATACCCCCAGAGATGCAAAAACGTCATCTCCACTCTAACCGGCTTCTTCTGCGCAACCCTCAACTTCTCAAAATACACGTACGCCCCATAAAACACACTACTCTTCGCCCCGGCATTACTCCCCTTTGCCTTCCTAAAGTCCGAAAGCTGCTTTGACTGGATCCCCTTGCACGTCGGCGCCTTGAACTGCGCGTATATATCCCTGCAGAACTGCGCTTGCGTCACGCTGGGGATTTTCATGTGTGCGTTTATCTTGCGGCGGATCTCATCGCAGTCGTCATAGATGGGGACACCATCTGTTTCTTCACCCTCGAGGTGGATGTCACTGATATCGGGGAGAGCTTTTGTAGGTGCAGCTTTGGAGGGAGTTCCGTCGGTGGTTTCTTTCTTAGTCTCCTCGCGCTGGCGTTTCTTGGTATCTGGCATTTTGAGACCCATGACTCCACGGTGTTGAAGCCATACATATGGATTGCGCCAGACGGAACTGTTACAGCCGCCAAAGGGGCCTTTCTGCTTGAGGAATTTGTTAAGGGAGTTTGAGTTTGTACCGCAGAACTCAGCCTTGTTCATAATGCCCGAGTCAAAGAGCTTGTTTAACTTGGTGCGGATGACATTGCAGCTGGGAAGGTTATCGTTCTCAAAAGTGTCGTAGTTGACGGCGTCGTTCATGGCTGCCTTGTATGGAACGATTTTTCCATCAAGGGACAGTTCAGCCTTGCGCTTCTTGCCAGAAGCTGGGGTGGTCTTTTTCGCAGGTGAAGACTTTGGATTGGCACTTTCTTTGAGTGCAGCTGCTTTGGCTTGCTTGTCTTTGATGATACTCTCTGTGAGCTGGGATGGTCAGTGAGGAACTGAGTCAGGGCGTCAGTGCGGATCTGATCGCTTTCATAGCGTTCAAGACCTCCGGCTGGAGGGGCGCCAGAGGCTCTGGCATTGTGTGGCGTCTTGCTTGGAAGTTGGTCTCAATTGAAGGTAGTTTTCATCCGTGTAGTAAATTTGGTTGGTTGGTTATACAGTTGATGGAGAGGAACGCGGTTCACTGGGTCTACGTCACTTCGTGTTCTCGCGCTGCTTTCGTGCTTATCGATAAGAACCCGATCTTGAAGATCGTCGCAGATAGCTGCTACTTAGCTCTGCAATGGAGTTATGCGGACAACTGAAGTATATATTATCAGTCACAAACACATCAGTGAAAGACATGTTGCAACTCCGCACCCACAATTCCCTGAAGCATTCCCATTCTACCTCCGCTAGCATCAAACAAGCCCAAAGTCCGCTGATCCGTTTTCGGTACCATCTAACAACCATGATAAACCTAAACGAAGCAATGTCCACAACCAGGGTTGACAGTAACGAGGATAATAATCCATCATTGGAACTTAGCACGAGGGACCAAGGAGAAACACGCTGCATGATATGCGACGTCAGCTTTCACATAAGCCGTCACCGAACAAATGGAGAACACCCATCTGCAGCATAGAGTGGTCATGCAAGCGATGACATAGGAGCATATTCCAGAAGCCAGAACTGCGTCCAGCCAGACTGTACCTCCATTTCGAGAGACGGCTCAGGAACAGGGATAAGTTTGCTTTCAGCGAGAAGTCTCGACTCTAGCCGTTTTGAACATATTTCTGGGCCTAACTGCAGGTCGACCAGTGGATACCACGGAAGCCGCATATCAGTCGAGGCAATGAGAGAGTGCAACACGTACCAAAACCTTGTAGTAGCATCGATGTGCGACGGGGAGCCACATGAATACGAACGTGAAAGATTTTGAGAGTCTGGGCTGTTATGCACTCAATGGCTTGGGAGATTCCGCGAAAGATGATCGAGGGGGACGCTACAAAGCACATATCTTCCCAGACCGCTGCGATACTCCAAGCGGGGAGGCGGCCCAGGCGGGCTATATGTCATTTCATCCAACATGCTTTGAGGTTTTCAAGCGAGCGTCGATATATCGATACGGTTTTGTGAATATCGATCATCTCATGAGTTGGGGCGATATAAGAGGGGAGCCAAAGTCGCAGCTGCCAGAACATGCTGCTGTGAAGAGGGCGAGGTAAATACGCTGGTTACATCACGCCGACGACGAGTTCTTGGTCGCGAACCCGTGCTTCATCCCCGGGTTGCAGGATTTTTTTAATTCAGTGCAGAATGCCTGCAGTTTTGATGAAATTTCCTCAGATGTAACTTCGCCGAACTCTACAGACCTGTGCTCCAAGCTTCCGCAAGGAATCAAGCTTGAGATTCTACTGCAGCTTAATTCCTGGGACATTGCCAATCTACGCCTATCATCACGAACATTCCACCACCTCTCGCAATCGCTCTTCTATCACTTAATCCTCCGCGAACTCCCCTGGCTGTATGAAGCATGGACATCTGCCCCACTGTCATTCTTCGTCACAACAACAGCCGCCGAGCAGCGAAGACTCGGCAGCCCTTGTACGACGTTCAGGTGCAATTGGTCATACGACGTGATTGGGATGATGGATCTGAAGAGGATGCAGCAGAAATTGCGAGGTTGGCCGCTTTAGAAGTCAAGCTTGAAGAGAAGCAGAAGCAGAGTTACAGGTCTACGCCGGGGAGGATGTTGGATCGTAAAAGGACTAATTGGACGCACTTGCGGGGGGAGTTGAGCCGACGGTGGGGAGAACTGCCGGGGCTGAGGAACAGAAGGCGGATTTGGAATAATTGCCAGGAAATCTTGGACCGTGCATATATGATTGTCTACTGATGATATGGACTGAAATAAATGGGGGCTTGATGAATGCTGATTGCCGATTGAACTCACCAGGGCAGGGCAGGGCAGGGCAGGGCAGGGCAGGGCAGCTTATCGCGGTAATTACAGTACCAAAGTGTCACTCAATAAACATGTTTGCTCCCCCAGCACGGTCCATACTGCATGCCATTCCTTTATTCTCTTTATCGGAGCGAGCAAACAATTTCGTATCAGTATGAGTCATCTAATGCACGCGCTCACAGCCTGCCTCATGAGGCTGTTGTGTTTTGTTCACACCACTTCATCCAGCCCGTCTTTCAATTGAAGACGCGCGTGATAAGCACCGAATTTGAACAAAGAAAGCCTCATTTTAACGGGCGGCGGCACATTTCAACGGGCTAACGCTGGGCCAAGTGGGACTACAAAGTCTGGGGTAAAATCCACTACCCAACGACCCCTGCTGTTATGACGTGTACCCAAAACCCAATTCCTCTCAAATTCCAATGCCGTCCCTCAGATAAACAACACCGAAAACACGGAAAAGAAGAAAAGAAGGCTTGTAGAACAAATCTCACCGACATGAGACTAACCTCCATCAAGAAGGTGTTTAAAGCCTATCTCTCCCCAAAAGATAACGACTGCGTTTTCAGCTTGGGCCAATTGAACCCTTATCTCGGCGGTCACTCGATCAGCGTCGCAGTGTCTCGTGCTTTGGGTCCTTTGATTCGCTCTGGCAGAGTGTGTGTGGGCATGGGGATGACTGCGCGACTTTCTGCCCCATTGAGCGAATGCAAGAGTGATGCGGACAAGGGTTGAAAATAAGGCAGCCATTTTATCGAAAGCTGACGGGGCGTATCTCTCTTTCAATCTACCGTATCAGTGGCCGTCTGCTCTCTCAGCTTTGCTTTGGTGCTGGGGGGAGGGTGGCACAGAGAGTCGGCTTGGCCTGTCAACGCTGTGGCAATGCTAATTGCTTGGCCCCAAGCACCAGCTAATCTGAGGCCAAATCCTACGCGCTCGTATCTTTCCTTCGGCATAAAGGCTCACCCAGTCGCCCCTCTTTTTTTTTCTTCCCACCATCCTCCCCGCTCTCTCATCTCTCATCTTTTTTGTGTTGCAAATTCAATGACTCCCAGCAGCGTTTTGCTGTTCCCGCTTCAATCATGACGGGCCGGGTTCCCAATGTCTGGGCCGCCATTATCATCCCCGTGCCTGCGAGTGCGCTCGCGCTGATTCTTAGGATCAAGGCGAGGCGCATGACTAAGATGGGCGTTGGTTATGACGATGCCTTGTCAATCGCAGCTTGGGTACGCCCTCACCCTACCTAAGTTAAGACGTGATTAATAAATGCTCATGCTTATGCTCGTGTAGTTTGTGGCTCTTGGTTATGCAATCCTTCTCATCGTGTGTGAGTGACGCCTCTCTATTCCTGTGTTCAATTTAATTAACAATCCAAGGGACTACATGTTATTACATGGGTCGCAAAATCGGGCACTTCCCCGAAGACAAGATCGATCACATCCTCGAGAAATCTCACGAGATTCTCTTCACCAGCGAAATCCTGTACTCATGGTCCATCTTCCTCAGCAAGATGTCCGTGCTCACCTTTTACCGTCGCATCTTCCAGTTCTCATCCATACGCGTCCCTATTATTATCTTGATGGTATGCTGTGGATGCTGGATCACCATCCGGACATTCATGACCATCTTTCACTGCATGCCTGTGCAGGCGTACTGGGATAAGTCCATTGATGGGAAGTGCATGAATAATATTGGACAGTATTATCTCGGGACTGATTTGACGCATTGTTTGATGGATTTTATCATTTTGGCGCTGCCGTTGTTTGAGGTCGTGAGAATGAAGTTGATACTGGGGCAGAAGATTGCTGTCATTGGTATTTTCAGTCTTGGTTCATTGTAAGTTCACTCCATCACGAGACTGTCCATCGCTTACACTGTCAGGGTCGGTATTGCTTCCATCTTTCAGATCGTCGAGGCCCAGAAATACACCTCCAACTCACGAGAATTCCCCTACGACTTTTCCCTCGCCATGGTCTGGGCCAACGTCGAAGTCCACCTCGCCGTCTTCACCAGTAAGCCCCCCCTTTCCCCATTCTCATTCAACCATCACT